>CM040238.1:202899992-202952596 GCA_022545495.1 Chrysanthemum lavandulifolium
AAAGATTGTATGGGGTGAGAATGGTTCTTAGTATCGTAGAGACTTTCCCGAGCTCGATACCACTTGATAGATACAAGACCTTGATAGATCTTAAGCACTCGGGGATCGTTAGTGTTGCCTATGTAATCATAAGCAAACTAATAGAAGATCTCTACAACTTGGTATTGTAGCGGAAAATAAATACAAGTTATAGTAACTAAGAACACTTTTGATCCTCTATGGATCTTTGATTATCGAAACTCTATGTTTCGGATAGAATACAAGACTTGAGAAACTTTAGAAAAACCTTATCTATTACCAACTAATATGGTTTCTTATATAGGCAAGAAACCCTAATGAGCGTTGACAATTTACGCTTCTACTACTAAACTAGACTAAGCATGCAACTAGACAAGCATGCAACTAATCATATTGTTTTGTTAATCATTTTGTTTATCTTGATAAGCTCTACATGTCTGGCGCCAACCTATACATACTGTACTGACTTTTACTCTAAATTGAGCTTATCTCTCTACGTGGTTCCCACTTTCGTGACAACCTGACATACGCTTTATTACTACTGTGAAGTATAACTTGGCACATCAATTCTTCTTCGAGAATCTCTTGATTGAAGCTTGGCGGAATCGATGGTTGTGCTTGGCGAATCATTAGATTACCTAATTCCCAACATATGTTGTCACTACTTGGCTAAATTTACATAAAAGATTTGGGTTGCATAGCGTTTGCATATTGCATAAGCTTGGGCCAACTTTTGTACAACTATTTGAGTTAATTTGAAGTTTACATGGGTATTGGGTATAGCCCAGATGAATTACAAGGTTGTTAGACATTTTGATTTTAGAATTTTTCATCATATAGATCTTGATATTATTTCTCACTAGCAAGATGCTCATGATGCATCGATATCGAGAAAGGAAAAAAAGCCAAAGGTATTTGGTAGTGATAGGACCAAAATGATAATGATCGTTATAATACTTTTGTTTCATTAGAGTTGAGCTCGTCATTTGGTGTCAACAAATATTTTCACATCACATTGACAATCTTTATATGCATGATCACGAAATGAATCTAGCACCCTCACATAACAACGTTTATACTAAAAAACAAAATCATCTTGCACAAATTGATGTGCATAAATTATTTATAACCAAACATAATCATAATTATATCGTTCAATTATAAATGTGTCCGAATTATTTATGGTGATTGGTTTAAATTTTTTATATTTGTACTGAAGATTGTTAATATGTTTTATTGTAAGATATTTAGTAAGAGTGCATTGAAGTGTTGTAAGGTAATCATGAATAGTCATACTTTTAAAATTTTAAAACAAATTCACCCGCTCTTTATATAAGACTAGTTGGGTAGCCGCGCATTGCGGCTACATATACCTATATAACTAATAGTAATTTGGAAAATGTTTACGGATTATTTATGACCTTGTCATTCTAAAAAATTATAAGCGTGCAAGAATTTGATCGATCCTTTATTTTGCTAGATATTTTTGAGTAGGATAATTAGTACATAATATTGTTTATTTGATAATTGTTTTCACATTTATTTGGTCACTAAAATATAAGTTTCTTTTGTAATAAGTGAGTATTATTGGATGAGTGGAATTGGGAGAACATTTAGTTATTAATGAAAATACATGCTTTTAATGGTATAAATATTTATATTGCGGAGTAGTATATAAATCACTAGCTTCATAAATATTTATATTTATACATGCTTTGATAATTGATTTCATCTGCTCGATCCTCCTATCAAGGTATTACCACAAAAAAGAGTTTAGACGTGAAATTGTATACAATACATTAAGAGATAAAATCCATGAGAGCATATGGTTCTCGGGCAAGTGGTCTTTATCTGTTAAGTTGGCATCGGTAGTGATGGCGTACTTACATGACCATGGAATTTGAGAATAAATTGGCAAAAAATGGGCAGTTCAATAACATGTAAAATGGGTTCAGCCAAAATAGGTATTATTTTTATGACTCAAAATGCTAACTCATTATGTAGCTCAAACTGGTTGGATCAAGTTAGGTTGAACCAAAGTAATTTTTGATTCCAGTTATAGATAAACTTGTATGTTAAAAATTATATCACAAAGATATATCATTAAAATCACTCTAATTTCTTGAGTTGAACCATTGAGCAGTTATAAAACACTTGGATCAACCCATTCATACATAAATGGGTTAAAACTTGTACTATACCTACATATCGAGGTCCACAAAGTGAGGTTGTCACGAAGAAGTTGCATGATCAAGGTGATATCTTTATCGACTCTTCGCCAGTATATCCAACTCAGCTATTGCTTCATGAAAGGCCTTGAAAATAGCCAGGAGCAACAGAAACATCAGCAATTTAGATCGTGACGATCAACAAATTTGAGTTTAGTTATTAAAGATAAAAGTTGATACTTGCTTGGCAAGGCTACAAGCTCAGTCTGAAGAGCTCAAAATCTCATAGTAAAAGACAAAATCCAAGGCGTATAGGGTGTGTTAAGGCAAGATCACTATTTGAAATATACTAAATTACACAATAGCATTATGTATCTGGTGTAACACACCCATTCGAGAGAACACACATTGGTCTAAGGTGAAATTAGATGTACATAAGGATAGCGAAAGCGCACCATAATATAAGAAAATACACATGTATGTATGTTTTTAAAACCATTGAATGTATCATGTGATCAAATTTATGCTAGAAAATGAATAAGCAGGCGCCCTATGTTTATAATCGTGGTGCCCAAAAAATAGTTGAGGCCATGTGCCGTCGACCACCTCACCCTTATTGAAATTGACCTGCTCGGAAAACTAACGATGGGACATATTTCGTTTGTGGCAAGTGCCACAGTGGCCACCATAGGTCTACCCACTGAATGTATGTTTCACACTTTAAAAAGGTGCATTATTAATATATAGGAGTGTGAGATACATATAATTCATTGCCATGCAATTCTGGACCCATATATTTGGAATAGAGCAGTTTATACTTCATGGTACTAACATGGTTAGACAATTTTAATATGATCCTTTTTACCTAATGGAACATTTTAAGACAATTTAAATCGATCCTTTTACAGGTGGAACTTTTTATTAGAAGAGCTTCATCGGGACCATATCTGCCATTTCACGCGTCCCGAAATACCGTCATCCGACACAAGGGTTGGAAGCTGGTAATGAGAATGTGAAATCCAACATCCTGTCAAGTAAAAAATAGTGAAATGCTCTTGACATACAACATGGCTAACTAAAGACTCACACTTTAACATACATATATATAATAATTTTATAGTTCTGTCGCGTTATGGATACTTCAAAACTTGGGGTTATTAAATTGTTTAGAGTAAAACTAAAGAGAAACATACGAAGCCTAGATTCAAACCCATTCAGTGTTTAGGAATTAAAGTACAACAAATGAAATTGTCCGTGAATGCAAAATGTTTTTAATTTATTTTTTTTCTAAATATTCAACTAAATGAATAAGCGTATCAAAATATATAGTAAGGCAAGAAGTCCTATCCTTTGCTTTTATGATACAACTTATCTAAAAAGAAACAAAACTATTGATATACATATGGATAAGAACCATGGTGATAGATAAGTACCTATGATAAAGTCGCTTTGTATTAATCTTTTTCCTAAGTATTGTCCGATCTTGAATACCACCCCAATAAGGAAGTTTTTTAAGTCGGGGCGGCGATGGTTCATTAGCCAGTTATTCAAGAGAGAGTAGGTGCAACAACGAAAATGGCCCCATATATTTGGCCTCCATATATTTTTATCATGCAATGCATAATAGTAATTGTTAATACAACTACATAGTAGGGAATAGAGAGAGTCGGTGAGCACTTACTTGACCAAATGAGTGAATAATGTCATTGCTTGGATAATCTTCCCAAGACCCGTCTCATTAGCAAGTATACCATTTAGGCCCTTCGGACAACAAACAACATATACGGTTCCACAACACAATGAAAAGGCAATAAGAAGGCGGAGGAAGAAGATAATGAGAGAGAGAAAGAGAAATAGGAAGCGGGCGGACGTCCTATTGGGAGTGGGGACAACTTTATTACGTGCTCATAAAATTCACCGACCACTTTAGACCTTTTAGCTTCCATGTCCTCATCTTACCTTGTGAAAAACAAAGAATTATATCTTTGTTAGGTATATCAAGCCCTCATCAAATACTTACAAGCCCATATATCACGACACATACAAGCCCGTATGTCATAGCACATACAGAACGAAGAATGTAACTAACACGATAGGCAAAAGCGCATTGATCCTAGCTCTATTTATCTCCTTTCCTTGAACATAAAGCCTTCTCACCGACGTGTATTCACACATGCTATTTTTATTCGATTCATGTTATTAGTTTACAATGTGAAATTTATTCAAACATTTTATCAAGCACATGGCATACATTAATTTTAATTACTAAAATTAACATTCAAAAGCAATCATATCAACCTCTTGATGATAAATTTTTGGATGAACATAAAAACAATCAAACGATCGAAAAACATCATGAAAATAATCATCATAACAATGACTCATTGAATAAATTCGTGGATTATCATAATTATACTCAAAAATATTCAAATAACTACATTAAAAAAACAAAGACATGTTTCAAAAAAATCATACAGGACTTATAAATTCGTGGATTATCATAAAATACAATCAAATAATCAAACAGATTATAAAAGTAGTCATTGCAACAAATTGGTTATCTTATATGTGGAAAACTAGAAGGGGTTGAATAGTTTACCAATTAAAACTTCCTTTTAATTATTTAGATCGACTTATGTCAATCTATTTGGTTGTGTGTGTTGGATGTTGATAAACAAGCATATAAAGATATGTAATGAAAAGATAAGAGTAAGAAGCACAAAACCACAACGCGAGTATTTATAGTGGTTCGGCTACAAGGACACTTTCCTTGCCCTACTCCACTCCCCGAGTCACCTACTCGAGAGTTTGTAATCACTACACCAATCTCCTTATGGCGGAGAAGCCTTCACAACGTCGCTTAATCTTTTTCGGTGCAAAGCTAAATCCGAGTTCTTTCACACCAAGGCGAACCACACCTAACACAACGTCGCCTATCCTTTATACGGTGCTAGGCTAACCACCGAGTTCTTTCACACCTTAGGTGAACTACACCTTCACAACGTCGCCTACCCTTTATTAGGTACTAGGCTAAGTACCTAGTTCCATTGCAATGGAGGAACTACTACCACACTACACCAACGACTAATCCCAAAGGAGATCTACTCCTTTACAACATTATCAAGGACATCAATATCCTTGGATCTAATGCTAGTCTATCTAGTACATCGAAACACACCATATCGAATGTACATCTAAGGCACCTTTCACTAATGCCTTTGATTAGATCTACAAGACACCTTTCACTAATGTATTTGATTAGATCTACAAGACACCTTTCATTAATGTCTTGTGTCTTCACTTCTAAACACCTTTCACTAATGCTTCTTGTCTTGACTTCTAAGCACCTACCACAAGTGCTTATCCTATAGACGATAGATACCCTTCACTAATATCTTCGTCTTGACACTGAGACATCTTTCACTAATGTCTTTAACACTACGCTTCTTTGAAGAAAGAAAGGATCATCAACAAGAGGACTTCAATAGCCTTGATGATGAGGAAGCTTGGCAACTCATGGACTTGAGCTTGCTCGACTTCAAAGGTGGTGATCTTCCCTTTAAGAGGAACCTAAAGATCACACAAAACAAAACTACAAACATAGATCTCTTGGATCTATGGTTGAGTAATTTAACTTTCGGGGAGAAAGTATGTTAGATAGGGTGAGATATAATGAAGAAATGGCTCACTATTTATAGAGGAAAAACCTCACTATTTCCCGGATCCCACGGATCCTTCCACTTGGGATCCGGCTAGCACAAAGCTAGGGATCCGTGGTCCGCTCCTCTTTGCCCATGGGTATTTTGGGTTATGGGTCATGGGTCATGGGTTATGGGTTGATCCATGGTTTTCTATCTAGATACAATGTACCTTAAGGATACATTGAACTTGTGTAAGTGGTATATATAAAACCATGAGTTATGAGTCAAAACCATTTGCTAGTTTTTATCTATTTAGTATATACTTACTTTTACCCATTTTAGTACATACTTGTTTTACCCATTTTAGTGTACTTAATATAAGTATGTATTAACCCAATATGTAAACACTAGTTGTTGTACATATGTATCTAACTCATAGAATTACTTAAACTTGTTAAGCCAATATGTAAACACTAGTTGTTGTACATGTGTATCTAAAATATAAAATCACTTAATCTTGTTATAGTGTTTTATGTGAAAGCGTAAGTGTGTTAGAAAACTATTAGTTCAAACCATTTACGTATTTTATTTGTTTCGTTAATATGATTTTACTTTTGTTATCGACAAAACATTAGAAGATCGTAAAATATAAATAAACGTTTTTACGGCTTATTTGTATTAACATTATAAATGAATGAATAATAATGAAGACACTAAAATAACATAAAATGAGACCCTAAAACACAAATTGTCACTGTTAATGGTTAAGAAAAAAAACCGTAAACTTGAATAATTCAATTTACCTAGCCAAATCATGATCAGAGGTTGCGGTTTAAAATACGAACCCCATCAGTAAAACTGAATTAGTTAGGAGGCTATATATCGTGGCGATTTTTAGGGTTATGGATTGTTTTTGTGTGATAAATATGGAATGGATGATTTTGGTGTTATTGATTGAGATGAAATTCCAAATTTTTAGGGGGAGGCGTTACAGATTGAGATATATTAGTATGATAAGATGGAAGTAGGGAATATTGATAAAAGAATGCCTTATTGGAAAGAAGAGTTAGTAACATAAAATGTGGATTGCTCCACTGGTTAAGGCGCATGCATGTGGATGTATAAACCCAAGTTCGAACCTCGCTGGATACCAATTTTTTTCTTGTGTAAATTGAGATTTTGTCAAGTCACCATTTCCACCTCATCATAAGATGTGCCATGTCAACATTAAAATGCTAGTAAGCATTAATGATGTGGCATATGTAGTCTCATATATATATGTATAGATTTAGATCATTCTTTAAATAGTAAAGCTTAAAAATTCAGTCTACACAACTACCTGTTATGAAAAGATTTGGTCAAATACTAATATTAGTAACCGGCATGTTCTTTAAAATGAAATTAATTTATGTAATTAATAATATAAATGATTGTAAACAAAAATATTTAAAATACAATTAAGTAGGGCTGAGCAATCCCGACCGACGGCCGACTTCGACCGACACAAACCGACTTTAACTCAGGTCGGGACTCGATTTGGGTTTTCAGCCTTGTCGGGACTCGGGTCGGGTCGGGACTTGGGATTGACTCTGGATAACACAAAGAAAACCATACAAACCAGTTTGTTTCGGGGACTTGGGTCAAGATTCGGGATTACCTGAACTAGAATCGGGATTCGGTTAGGATTTTCAGCCTTGTCGGTTTCGGGATGGGTCGGGATCGGGTCGGGACGGGTCGGTTTCGGCCCGATGCTCAACCCTACAATTAAGTAAATAACCATTATTAACTTTCGATTACACAATTTTAAATTCACATTAAATTTTTGGTTAGTATAAAAAATACCATGAATAGATGATAGATTCATTTTAGAAATGATTGTGTACAATTTGTTAACGTGACGAAAGAAGAGATGTTGGCTTGAGATGGTGAAGTCAACCACTACGTTTTTGCAATAACAATAATTGACATTGTTTTTGTCTTCGAATTATAACCAACTACGACGTGTCATTATATTACCATGTACAAAACACCACAATTGTTGCTTTCTCCCTTTTTGGTTCGATGCATTGCGCATGTACTACTATAATGTATAAAGATGATTGTGATGCTTCAATTATATATAGTCGCGGATCCGCAACCATGTATATATAGTCGCGGATCCGCCAATGCCGTCGTCAATCGATAGCGGATCTGCCGTTGTTCCGCCATCAACAAAGTATATATAGTCGCGGCTATGCAACCATGTCATCAGAAAAAACAGTTCTTCGTAAGGGATCATCCAGCGTTACAAATATAATTTGTTGAAAGCAAATTATTCGCCGCCAAGCTATTGTTGAAAACTAAACATCACTACCGTTAGACGTTGATACTCGACTAATCATTTAAAATACCCGCAACACATATCCTCACACAAAGCACGCACACAATTTTTCTATCTCTTGAAAAGAGACTCTAATGGCTCATGAGAATCTTTTTTATATTTGCCGTAAAATGTGGTGCAATGTACTGTTGTTCCGCTAACTTGGCATGTTTTCTTGTGACTATATCCCTGCTTCACACTTTATACATTAACTAACAGTTGTCATCTTTATTTTTTAAAAATCTTTTTGTCTTATAACAAGAGTCAACTGCAGGTACGACATACATAAAATTCGGTGTCAACCAATGTCATCTTTACGTTTAGTAAATTCTTTAAATCTATTATAAGTGAAAAGTATAGACGTTTTATTTCATCTTTTACTATTATACATGCTTATTATATATATATGTTCTATCATGTGTACCTTATTTCATCTCTACGATTATAGTTTATTTGGTAATAGGTTCAAAAGGGGGTCAAGAGGTTCAAATAGTTTTAAGAAGTTCCACAATTTCTTCTTCTTCATCATCATCATCATCATCATCATCAACATCATCTCAATCTCAAAATGTTAATTAGCACAATCAACAAGAAGGGTCATCGTTATTTCTCCAGTGGAAACAATGATAATAATAATAATAATAACAACAAATCATCTTCATGGAACATTTCATCATTAGGAGGAGGAGAAGAAAGTATAGAATCTTTATTTTCGTGTAATTTGTGCGATTTTCCTTGGTTATCGACACAAAAGATTATCCGTCCCATATTCATATAGGATAAGAAATTTGAGCGTTTTAAGTTGTTAGCCTAACATTACCATCATAGACTAGTACTAGGAATGATTTGCCTTAATGTAGTTTAGGTTTGTTGGTATGTAAAATGATTGGTTGTGGACCTTGTTTAACAACACAAAACAAATTATTATCCCTTCTACATTGGGTATGTTGGGAGAACACTCACACAGATTGACTAGATGCATTTTAGAAAAAACTAAATACAATTTTTTGGACCGGGTGCATATGGGAAAATAGAGGTTTTTTTACAAATATTAACACCACGCGCAAAAATCCATGGGTGTCCTCTGACCTGGGACCCACCTTGGTTCTGTCCCTATTGAATGCCATGGGATACGGAATTTGAGCATGTTAAGCTGAATCCTCAAGAATTTTACTAGTCCATTGTTTTCGGCTTTTCAAACAACATCAATAATCATTTGTATCATAGTTTGGGAACTGCAATCCAAATGAGTCTTGACAATCTAATAGCTTTAGGAAGCCAAGTTCATCTAATACTGTAAAGACTATTATTTATTTATTACATCAAATTTGTAAAAAATAAAAAATTTGAAGGTAAAAAATGAATAACACAAGTGTGCACTTGAAAGAGTGATGGTTCTGTTTAACCTATTTGCTAAGAGACGGTTATACGAGGAGGTTTACGTCATTGATGCTTATTTTTCTTGGACGAGTTTGAAGGTAAATAAGGTGAGAAAAATGGTGTTCGAAGTGCAACATGATTGTTGATTACTTGTCTAGTTTTACGATTGATGTTAATTGAAATGTTTAAATATTGATTTTTCCAATATCCGAATAAAATACTAGCTCTAGTGTTTTTGTTGTTGCGGGTTTTCTTGTTATCATTAAGGGTCATTAATCAGTATAATGCTCTTTAACTATTGTCTATATGTGGTGCATACTCTCATGAAAGATGTTTAATCATAATGCTTGACCACATGCATGAGCCCATGGATCATGCATTTGGCGACTTAATTGCTTCCTCGGGAATCACAGATGACATGCTTGGTATTGCAGTTTAATGGCCTCAAGGACTTGGATGATGTTCGGATTGCCCCACTAAGCCTGATTTGCAACCCATGAGTTTGGCTAAGTAATGATTAATACGAGGATATGCATTATGAAAAGAACACGTCCGTAAGTCCACAAGAGTGATTTCCAATGCCATAGAACCCTTTTACGAATGTTTGATCCGCGGTGATATCTTTAGCAAGAGGAAATTTCAATGCACCCGTTAGACTGTTGGTCCCAAATATTGAGTAAAACAAATATAATGAAATTGCAAATATAAGATAACTTGTCAATATGTTCTAACTAACAAATTATGTATCATGTTCATCTATATATAGTATTCGAATGGTTGTCTCCAAACGACATGATGGTTCTGCGAAATAACTAACATAACTAAACTAACCGCCAATTCGGTTTAAATGTTTGAAACGGGCAACTTTGGCCCTTCAACTTTCTGTCTTCTGAAATGGAGCAAAGATTCGAGATTATCTGCTCACATTCTCCTCCTTAATCTTGATCGTTGCTTCGTCCTAAGTCTTGAACTCTGAGCATTTGTCGCATAGTCACGAACTTGAGTCTTGGTAATGCTTTAGTTAAAATATCTGCTCTTTGAAGTTCTCCACTTACGTGTTCTACGTTGATATGACCATTCTCTACGCATTCCCGAATGAAATGATAGCGAATGTCTATATGCTTGATTCTTCCGTGAAATACTGGGTTCTTTACGAGTTGTATAGCTGATATATTGTCAACTCTAAGCGTTATCTTCTTTTCTTCTAATCCAGTTAATTCACTGAGTAATCGTTTTAGCCATAAGGCTTGACATCTCTTGCTGTAGCCGCCATGAATTCGATTCACATGATGAGAGCGCTCATCGTCGGTTGCTTCGAGTACACCAAGTGATGGGTGACTCTCCAAAATAAAATACTATTCCAAAGTGGTTCCTTTTCCTTGATCCGTATTGACTCCATAACTCATCGTCATCGTATCATGTAATCTTGCGCCTTCCGTCTTTCTTGTATATTACTCCATGGTCTTTCGTTCCTTTGATGTATCGGATTACATGTTTCATCGCCTTGGTGATGATCCTTGGTCTTGCATAAATCTGCTGAGTAGTCCGACTGAGTAACTAAGATCTGGTCTTGTATGCCGTAAGTATCTGAGACTTCCAATTAAACTTCGGTAATAAGTTGCGTCAACTGGGTTTCCATCTTCCGCCTTGACCAACTTAGTGTCGGGATCCATCGGTGTCTTCGTTTCATTATTGTCCGTCATGGTTGTTTCTTTCAAGATCTTGTTAATGTATCCAGTTTGCTTGATCGTAATCTATCCTCCTATCTGTGTAACTTCTATCCCAAGGTAATATGCTAGCAACCCTAAGTCGCTCATTTCAAATTTATCTTTCATCTGGGATTTGAACAAGTCTACTTCCTTCTTTGGAGTGCCTGTGATTATCAAATCATCCACATATACTCCAACGATAAGTGTAGAAGTCTTGCTTCTCTTTGTGTAGATTGCTTGTTCAAGAATACATTTCTTAAAGTCTAATGACTTTAATGTTTGGTCAAGCTTCACGTTCCAAGCTCTCGGTGCTTGTCTTAAGCCATACAAAGCTTTTGTTAGCTTGTAGACTTTTCCTAAGTTTCCTTGTTGAATAAAACCTTCAGGTTGTGTAACATAGACTTCTTCCTTCAATTCTCCATGTAAAAATGCTGATTTTACATCTAAGTGGTGTACTTGCCATCCATTATATGCTGCTAGTGCTAGTATCAATCGAACTGTCTCTATTCTAGCAACTGGTGCAAACACTTCATCGAAGTCTATTCCCTGTTCTTGTACATAACCTTTTGCTACTAATCTTGCTTTATACTTTATGATCCTTCCTTGTGCATCTCTTTTGGTTTTATAAACCCATTTGAGTCCTATTGCCTTCTGGTTTTCGGGCAATGTGGTGAGGGTCCATGTGTTATTTTTGTTGATTGAATCTAATTTAATTTCCATGGCCTCAATCCACTTCTCATCTTTTGATGCTTCCTTGTAATTACGGGGTTCTTCTTCTGTAAAGAATAAGCTCGGCTTCTACTTCACGTGCGGTTTGGTAAATTTCGTAATATCCTTTAAACCTTGTATAGGTCTATGATCAATTATAGAATCTGAGCTCTCTAATGAACTTATAGTAGCTCTTTCTTCATCTTCTGAGCTAGGGTTGTAAGTGTATGATGGTGGTGTGATTGGTGAGGGTGGATCTGGTATAGGTTCTTGTTCTTGATACGTGTTGTCGGTGTTTTCTATGTTGACTAGTGTAGGATTATCATAGTCAACTCCATCTATTACAAAGCTAGTCAAAAACGTATCCTCAGTACTCGTATCCTCTTCATTATTATTCCAATCCCACGGTTTCGTTTCCATAAACTTTACATCCCTACTAACATGTTTCTTCTTTCCTAGTGGATCATATAGCCTACATGCTTTTGATCCTTCTTCAACTCCTAAGTAAATCATTGGAATGCTTCTATCATCTAACTTCTTCAAGTGAGGTATCGTAACCTTAGCATAAGCTGTGCATCCGAATATTCTTAGGTATTATAGGTTTGGTTTTTGTTGTAGAGGGCTTCATATGGTGTTTTATCTTCCGGGCTTTCGTCGGTACCGTTGAGTATGTAAATGGCGTGCCTTCTTGCTTCCGCCCAAAAGTTAAGGGTAACTTCATCGCTTTCATCATACTCCTAGTCGTTGATAACACTGTTCTATTTCTCCTCTCTACTACACCATTCTGCGAGGTGAGTATGGTGATGTCAATTGTCTCTATTCCATTTTCCTTACGATGATTTGGTGAATTCATGTGATGTAAATTCACCTCCTCTATCAGTTCTTAGCATCTTGATTTTCAACTTCAACTTTGATTCGATCTGGTGTCTAAATTCCTTGAATGTGCTAAACGCTTGATCTTTCGAGTTTAGAAAGTAAGCCCACATAAAACGTTTGCACTCATCGACTAATAAGAAGATGAGCTTCTTTCCAGAGTGTGTTGTTGGACTTATGGGACCACAAAGATCTCCATATACTAAGTCTAACGGGTTCTTTGATCTGAATTTAGCTTGGTTTGGAAATGGTGTTCTGATGTGTTTTCGTAATAAACATGCATCACAGATTTGTCCTGCATGCTTTATTCTTGGTATTCCATCCACTAAACCTTTCCTCGTCATTTTGTCTATTGCGTCAAAGTTCAGGTGACCTAATCTAGCATGCCATAACCATGCTTGGTCATCTACGTTTGCTAAAAGACATATAGGTGCTACTATATGTAATCTAATACTGTAAAGTCGATTCTTAGATCGTTCTACCTTCATCAACAACTTCTTGTTCTTATCATACAAAGTCAGTAAGTTTCCATCCATGATGATCTTGCAACCTATTTCAGTAAGTTGTCCTAGACAAAGTATGTTGCTCTTGAGGTTTGGAATGTAGTAAACATCCGAAATCATCTTCTGTTGTAAGTTTCTACATCCTAATAATATTGAACCTCTACCCTTTATCTCTACATACGATCCATCTCCAAAACGAACACGTCCAGTGATGTTTTCGTCAATATCTTTAAAATGGCCTTTGGTGCCTGACATATGGTTGCTTGCACCGTTATCTAAATACCATATGCTAGCATCTGTCGTAGCATATTTTCGGGTTGTACTTTTTCTTCATTTAACAAGATTTCTTCAGTTTCGTGTGTAGCCATTAGCAATGATGGTTCATCGTCTTCTAAGATAAGGTTTGAATGTTTCTGAGTTGTTGGTGGACTTCTACAATTCTTCTTGTAATGTCTGAGTTTTCCACAATTATAGCATGTGATTTTGCTCTTATCCCATCCTTGTTTTCCGTTATTTGACTTATCTGAGTGGGATGAGTTTCCTCCATTCGAGTTGTTTCTATTTCCTTATTCGCCGTTTCCTCGTGAATAGTTTGATCTACCTCTATATTTGGTAAATCGTTTCTTATTTCTAGAGTGTTCGCCTTGTGCGAATAATAAGTTGTCTGGCTATCTACTTGTCCTCCCTTCGAGTTTTATTCTCTCCTCGAATGCCTTAAGTTTTCATGTGATCTCATCTAACGTAATGTCATCGAGATCATTTGTCTGCTCTGATGCTACTATTTGAATGAACCTATCCGGTGTGGAATCTAATAGTTTTCGTACTAAAGTGATTCATCCAACTCTTTCCTAATTCTTTAGCCTTCGTGGCGTAGCCATTCAATTTGGTCAGAATGCATCCACCGTTTCATCCTCCTTCATCGAAGAGTCCGAAATCCAATCATCGATGATTGTAATCGTGCTTGTTGCACTTTTTCTTCTCCAACGTGTCTCTTTTCAACGAATCCCATAATTCTTTTCTTTGTTTTGCAACTTGCTACTTGTAAGATCACATCTTGGTTAACGCTTGATATAAGAAGGCGGTTGTTGCCTTATCCTTCTTAATATCTAATTGTGTATCAACCTTAGGTTCTCTTGTTTCCCATAATCCTTGCGCTTCTAGTATCACCTTAATTTGTATAGTCCAAACTGTGTAGTTTGTGATTTTGAGTTTTGGGCATTGATATTGTGTCATAGGGGTTATGGGTTTTGGTGTAGTGTTACTGCCACTTGCATCGTCACCGGGCATTTTGATGGTGCTTATGATCTTCACTTTCTACTTCGTATAGGGATTTCTAACTAGTGGTATCACTTAATACTACGGGAACAGAAATAGTTATCCGGGAATCCTAATATGAAACTATGGATTTCTAATAGTATAAACTAAGTATCTATACTATAAATATGAAAGGAAATCCAAAAGTTTAAGATTTTTCATGTGACCTGTATTTGTCACGCGCGTTTCCCTTCTTGTCGGTACTTTAATATACCAACTACATTTTTCTTTTCCCTTGTATCACGTTGTCCTTTCTTTTGTATCAAACTTGCTTCTTTTATCTCCAAGTCTCAAATTCTTTTATGTCGAACTTGCTTCTTTTATCTCCAAGTCTTGAACTCTTTTGTGTCGAACTTGCTTCTTTTATCTCCAAGTTTTATTCGACGGTAGTATGTCAACAAGTGATGTCCTTGTTGCCCTTGTTGCTTGTCCGCGTTCCACAATACTTCTTCTTCTTTATTCCACACCGTATCTACAACAATCCTACAGAAATTCCAACGGTATCCTTGCGAGCAAATGATCAGGATGCTCCTGTTGTTGTCTCTCTTTGTATTGTAAACGTCACTCCAAAAACAATTGATTGTTTTCTGGTTCGGTACCTTTCTTCTCTTCAAGCAACGTCCTTCTTATTTCTTCTTCACGTACGTCTTTCTTCTCCACTTTTGTCTTGACAAAAGGGCTGTTTTTTTCGTTGTATGATTTACAGAAATAACGAGTATAACAAAATTTTGTCTTACTTGCTGCGTTCCGAAATCAAAATAACGTGTGTATCAAGTCACCACATTTTGGTGGCTTGTCGAATGAAATTTCTACACAAGTACTGTCGTGCACTACTTTCCTTGCGTTATCAAGTTATCCAGGCAGCGTATGGTTCAATGAATACGTTGCGTCTTTTTTCTGGTTCCTTCTTTCTCGTTCAAGAGTGTTTCTGTGATGGTACTTGTCGTGTAATCGGTCCCGGTTTTGGTTCTGAAATTCTTGTGTTTGAATGATGATTATATCGGTGTATAAGCAGGCTCTTGATGCCAAATGTTGGTCCCAAATATTGAGTAAAACAAATATAATGAAATTGCAAATATAAGATAACTTGTCAATATGTTCTAACTAACAAATTATGTATCATGTTCATCTATATATAGTATTCGAATGGTTGTCTCCAAATGACATGATGGTTCTGCGAAATAACTAACATAACTAAACTAACCGCCAATTCGGTTTAAATGTTTGAAACGGGCAACTTTGGCCCTTCAACTTTCTGTCTTCTGAAATGGAGCAATGATTCGAGATTATCTGCTCACATAGACAAGTTGATAGTCAGGGTAGGGCTTATGGGACTGGAAAAAGGAAATGTAGTATTGCCCGTGTCTAGATTGAACCTGGTGAGGGTAAATTTCTCATAAATGACAACCATTC
This sequence comes from Chrysanthemum lavandulifolium, assembly GCA_022545495.1. Classification (NCBI taxonomy): domain Eukaryota; kingdom Viridiplantae; phylum Streptophyta; class Magnoliopsida; order Asterales; family Asteraceae; genus Chrysanthemum; species Chrysanthemum lavandulifolium. The sequence goes on from CM040238.1 coordinate 202,916,079, forward strand.
GATGTCTATTTCCGATGCTTGATCAACGAGTCGCTCTCCTTCGTCCTCTTCTTGAGACAAAAACGTTGGGTCTTATGGATGTTAATTATCTTGTCAAAGGCGGTGGTGTATCGGGTTTGAAGCATTAAATTCGTTGTTTATTCTTCTTAGGTAATGCAATTGTATTTTCAAAATTGCTTTCCATAACATTTGAAAATCGAACGTCATGCTTACTATTATACCGATTAATTTTTATGTTTGTGCCATTTCTTTTTGATCTTTAAGCTACCCTTACGTCACGCAGTGTGCTTATGATGTTAGTTGTAACGCGATTTTTATGTTCTCGAATTCCTTCTTTCTCATATTTGCAAATATTGTATCGTATGTTACTTTTTTTTCAAATTCCATTAATATTTTCTCCAACTTTACTCTAGTTCGGTTGATTATGCATGGTATTATTATTTTGGTTCTTTCAATTGTTCGGGACACCAATCTAAACTTCATAAGTGCATGAAACAAAGTTAAATAGGCGCAATTTGTCTTGGTATGAGTAGGGCACTACAAAACTGGGCACCAGATCAGTTCCGCCCTCCTCTGAAAGAAGGTAATTATAGCTTTTATTTACCCTTCATTCTTTTGCATATGCTTGAAACTCCGATTTATTGTTAAAAGTCCACGCGGTTCCTTTAGTTTGTTTTTATAGTTGCGTAACAAACAAGTCACTTGTGCTTTCGAAAGTTGATCATTATAGTTTCTATGAGATGGAAGGACCACTTAGTATGATATTAGTTAGTCACCTGTTTATCTTTTCAGTTTCTTTTGATATATGAGATTATTTGGGCCCAATCTAGTGCTAGTCAAGCTCTTTATGTCTTATAGGTGCTCATTTGTTTGTTTCTGTGGGGACGCCGGGCGATTTCATCTTTCTTTATCTTTTCATATAATAGTATTTGAATAGGGATTCAGTAGAGGTGGCAAATAGGCAGGTTAGGTGGATTGTGTAACAGGTCAAAATGTGTCATTTTTAACAGTTCCAGACAGAGCTGGGTCGACCAGTCAATGGTTATTTTGTCGTTTTCCATTTTCGTAGATAATCAATGCATTAGGTAAGATTGTAGCTACAAAAGCAATTTAATAAAGCGATTTAGGAGGTTTTAGCACTTGAAAACGCGCCTGTCCTGTTTTCATTCTAACCAACTCCAGAAAATGTGCTGCTAAAGCCTTTGGAGATAAATTGAAACCCGAATTGACCCATATTAGGCGAATGGGCATAATTTTCCACCTCTACCTCAAAACAGGGATCATGCATGTTATACAGTTATAGTTTTTAGCCCTTCCTGTTCTAGAGGAACCTTAATCTAAAATTTCTCGTCTAATATTCATTTGGACTCACAAGTTTTACTGTATTATTGTCATTGAAGATACACAAGATATTTAGTTAATCGTTAAACTGTCAGTTCTATAAAATCTTGTGCTCAACTTTGTTGCAATGTGTGTGGAATTGACGGAGTATTTCTCAATTACTACCTAAAAGTTGACATGGTGTACTCTATGGCGGAAATATCATAGACAGTTGCACATGTCATATTAGACATATATCCATGTGAAAAGCATTGTTTAAGAAACGCATGATTGGGTTGTACTAGGTCATATGAGGATCTTATATGTATTTTATGTATATTTCTTTTCACTATATTGTTCCATGCCTGATGTACCACCCCATCCCATTTGGACACACAACTGATTATGTGAATAAAGATTGATTTAGTTAGTTTTCTTCAATAAAAGTTGCACTTTGGCGACTTTTGACCCGTTCAACCATCTGACCGGTTTGCTTTTTCTTATATGTTTTCATTTTATTCCAAATCCTACTCGTTAGGTCACATTTAGAGGTCATTCTATCATTCTATGGCCAAAGTTCCAGTTGTAGAAGTTATGTAGCTCATTGATATCTGAACTTGTATCTTAACGTGTAATTTGTGTTTTGGCGGTGGTTTCTTGACAAGAGACTCGAGAATTGTGGAGCGAAAAAACACGGTAAGGCGAAAGCAAGAAAGAGCTTCCATTCCAATGGATGAAGCGTTAGACGGTTTTGTCTTTTGATTAGCGGATATCTAATTATGGAAACAACTCGAATGTGTCGGGGCAAATATTTTGTTTCATGTTTGGGATCTTACTTGAAATATTCAAATCATCACCATTCGGACTTGGACTTGCAAAACTTATTTTGTTGTCTTTGATAATTTTAGAGCTGGTTATGTTACAATGGAACCAATATAGTAGTTCTGGACTTTTGCGGTTTTAAGTTACAACGAAGTCATGTAACCATGATATTAATAATTGTGTTTGATTTTTTTAGTGATCCATGAGTAGAAGTGGCCGAGTCTGGAATTAAGTAATGATAACTTGTTCGTTATCTTTGCGGTATATTTCATAAATTGATGAGTTCTCTTGAAAAGGTATGCTTGATGGAATGTTTGTGAATGCAATGTCCACTTGTCCTCTTCAGAATGATAAACAAAAGTATTGTACAATGCAAACATCTTATCTTTTATCTTTTGCTATTGAACGTGGTTGTTATAAACAAAAAAGTATTTTTTATGCATCAATAGTTGTAAATAATATAGTTGGTTGAGAGAAATTGAACGGATGGGTCTGTGGTTATTATTAAATTATGTAAATAATGCATATCATAATATCTTAATGGCCGTGAGGGCATTGTTACTATTTTTCTTGAATAAAATCATACTTTTTATTTGTTGATTTAGGTTGAAACAAGTCGTTTGTTGACTTTAGTTTACATATAATGTGGTGGACTATAAGAAAATAAAACTAGTGTTTGATGTCTTGTTAAACATAATGATTATAATTTAGCATTACTAGAATCTTTTAAACTCATGTTTTTTACTATTCTACTATTACTTTGTAGTACTATTTTTTTCTCCATTTCAGTAGCAATAATGATTTCTCGCATTTTGACCGATTAATTCGCGAGTTTCAAGTTAAGTTATGATTCAAACTTCAAAGTTTACAAGTTATGTGCCAATGTTTTTCAAGTAAGCGGTACATATAAAGTCGAAGTACATAACAACGTCAACTTCATAATGCAAAGGCATGATCATGTTTCAATTGCACACAATAACCGAACCATTTGTGAGTTGCGAACCATCATTTCAAGGTTATGACATTACCAAATATTTTACTAAACACCATTCCTTTAATCAACAATGATACAAGAACAAAAGAGTACTTGAAATACACTTAAAGCTTAGCCTTGGCGTCGATTGACATCGCGGGTAGATCAAGATGCATCAAAGAGTCAATGGTTTGTGCGCATTGGGTGTAGGATATTGTAAACTCCTTATAATGTTTGTTAAGTTAAAGTGATAAAACAATATTATTATGTTTTATGTTTGGGTCAAAACGGGTTAAGAACATTGGGTTGGACTTACAACCAAACACCCGCTTAATAGATTGTTAGTTAAGTTAGTTATTGGGCGGTAATGGCGCTTATGAATGGCGGTTACTTCATGAAGCATTGTGACGTTTCAAGAATGAAGTTTGTACCGATTCATAACCTATATAAGATCGAGTCTAGGATGTTTGTAAACACAACAACATTTTACTTTTATGTTAAGTCTTTGTTTTATCTTTGTTCAATCATATTGTGTTATCAAAACATCTCGTTTATATATTACGTTTTGTCGAGTTCATATACGCTAAAGACATGGTGAATTATAAGGCCATTATGTCACGCAAATGGCTTGGTTTAGAACCTGTGAAACGGAGCCAACATTGGTATCAGAGATCACGTTACGATTCATGGAACAAGTCATCAAGAGGAGAAGTTAGGGCCACGTTGAATAAAAACTTTCTACAAAGATGTGAACCATCAATTGTTCGAAAAGAGGAGGGAAAGCAAAAACGGTTATCCAACTTTGGAAAACAAGTTTTAAAGGATAAACTTAATGAAGTATTATCCTTTAATACTTCAAAGTTAACCACCCCTAAAAACACTCAACCGTTCTCCACTTTCCAAGAAGAGATTTGCACAACTTCCAGAAAAGAAAAGAGATCTCGGTGTTATATGTGCAAAGGCAGAGGACACTTTTATTGGAATTGCACAAACAAAAAATACACCGGTTCTAAAGAAAAAATGGAGAGCGAGGCATCAAAACAAGAAATCTTCAATTGGCCATCGGAAAAGATTCATGTGGACACCGACTACATGATCAAGGGAAATGACAAAGGAAATTGGAACAATATCTGGTATGTGAGTACAACCGCTGTTAAACACATGACCCCTTCAAGATATATGTTCAAACGTATGGCAAACCAATTCAAGTTGGTTGGGAAAGACGAGAGGGTGAGAAGGTTTATTATTGCCTACGGAATAGGAGAGGCAATCATTGATAACAAGGACGAAGAAATTGTAATTCCCAACATACTATACACGCCTGAGATTACAATGAATGTACTAAGTATGAAACAACTCGAGGATCAAGGGTTTATTGTGACTTGTAAAGACGGTACATGTCAAGTGAAATATATGTTTGACAAAGACGAAGAAACCGTAGACAAGGGAGATGAAGAGGCAATCAAGGAACATGAGGAATTCATGGAAGGGTACTACAAGTCACTTGATCCAAGCGAAGAATGTTCACTAGTAAAAGGAATGGAAGAACTCGAGATGAACAAAGAAGATAGCCATGATTACATCGATGAAGAGTATATTAGTTTGAATGGTACGCTTTATCATCTCAAAATAAATACGTTTCAACGTTTATTATCATTTTTAGATCTAGTCAAAATTGATAAGTTAGTCTTCAAGAATTGGAAAATCATGGGAGAAAAGTTTATTAGTTTGTTGGGATGGTTTTATCACGAGTACATGGGTATGGAAGCGTTGGGTGACTTACCACCAACAATAGGAGTGGTTAGGATAGATTTACTTGCCTTATACAAGTTTGTGGACGATATGGGTGGATACATGAACGTATCATTCAATAACTTATGGGGCGACATAGCACTTCCATTGGGTTTGGCACGAGAGGATGGACATGATGTTAAGGAATGCTACCGCGAGTATATAGCATTGGTAAAGGTGTACTATGAGGAAGCACGCAGGGCAGGGCATGGAGAACCACGGAATATGGTCGGAAATGAACCATGTGGGGATGCGGAGACTAGCGTGTACATGGAGGAAGCACAGGAAGAAAAGCCAAGGAAAAGAACCAAGTATGTCCATGGAGAGGTCAAGACGGAAGAAGATATGGAAAGCTCAACAAGTGGTTATGGCAAGGAGAACGATCCAGTGAAGATGATTTCATCATCTTGGCATGAAGAATGGAACCATGAAGGCATTAACTTTACAAAATTACGGGAGATGTAAACTCCTTATAATGTTTGTTAAGTTAAAGTGATAAAACAATATTATTATGTTTTATGTTTGGGTCAAACGGGTTAAGAACATTGGGTTGGACTTACAACCAAACACCCGCTTAATAGATTGTTAGTTAAGTTAGTTATTGGGCGGTAATGGCGGTGAATTATGAATGGCGGTTACTTCATGAAGCATTGTGACGTTTCAAGAATGAAGTTTGTACCGATTCATAACCTATATAAGATCGAGTCTAGGATGTTTGTAAACACAACAACATTTTACTTTTATGTTAAGTCTTTGTTTTATCTTTGTTCAATCATATTGTGTTATCAAAACATCTCGCTTATATATTACGATAATTATATTCTTTGTCGAGTTCATATCGCTAAAGACATGGTGAATTATAAGGCCATTATGTCACGCAAATGGCTTGGTTTAGAACCCCGCCAATTAATTTATAAGTTGGGGTCATGAAGCATCCATTCAAACGGTCCACAACACATATAAGCCCATAAAAGTCATAACAAGCACGGAATTACATACTAGCACCTCACATGGGGTGTTTGGATACTACATCTCTCTCGGGTGTATATATGAAATATAACAAATCGGAAATGGAAGATAAGCACTCATTAACCGGTCCTAGTACATAGATTACCATAGGCTTGAGAATAGATCAAACCTCCGCCGCTTATGGCGTAAGCACCTAGGAAAGACTATCAAAGAGGTCTTTAAAGGGTTGTAATGTTAGGCTTACGGTAGGGAAATGAAGGGTTTGGTGGGATAGGCTATTTAGTGGTGGATAGTCAAAAATCTCTATGTTGCAAGTATACGAAGAATGGCGTTGCTAAGCCAAGACTCGACACTCTAAAACTCTAGCAACGAAAATAAACAAACATAATTTAAAAGATAGATGTAGGATGGTGGCATGTTTTTTTTTTTTTTTTTTTTTTTTTTTCACTTTTTTTTTCTTTTTCTATTTTTTCTTTGAATTTTTTTTTTTTTTTTTTTTTTTTTTTTTTTTTGCATACACTTTTACTCTACCATCCTCTACTAAGACATCAAAATGATAGGATTTATAGACACATCCCTACACTTGAGTTTTATTACTCTAACACTAATTTGACCCGAATTGAAAAGATCAAAACACTTGGAGTACATTATTATGCAAACAAAAGGGAATTTGAATTTAACGCCCTTCCCTATATTTCATAAACTTTAACTTTTCCCATGAATCCCAATCATCCCAAAATCTGATACAAAGGATATGACTCGACTTAGCAACTCATGCAAGCAACCGATAATTGAACTAAGGGTTTTAGGTGATAACATAAATTTGCACTAAAAGTGAGTGCAATAAAGGTAGGCTAAGGCGATTTGGGTGTATATTTGGGGTGGGGTGTAAACAATGTTTTCATTGATATTCCTAAAACCAAACATCACGAGAACCGCGAAAAGGATAGGCTCGAGGGGTTAACTAGGGTATCGTGTACTAAAGATGAGTACAACAAGAAAGGGTGTGGGGAATTACTCAACCGATATGGAAGAAGTAATTATATTACGGTATCAAACAAGGGTTTATCCTAATGCCTCTTATCATTTAGTTATTCCTAGCTACAAGTGTAGTCTCACTAGCGATCTCGGAATGCATCACAAAACAAGTTCTAGAATCTAATATACTACCGGTTCACACTCTAAGCATTAAAGATGAATGCTTTAATTCCTACTAATCTAAGGGGCGATCCTCACATTTTGGGTGGAATTTAGTGGTAAGTGGTTTTTGTGCTAGTCATGCAACTTCCTATCCATGAGACGCTTTTGTTAAGACTAATGGCCCACTTTATACGTCATGAAAAAAATTTAAATTTGGCTAAAATTACCCTAACCTACATTTTCTCATGGTTTATTACACAAATACACTCGACAAAGCAAATAGTCAAGGATAAGCATAGTTTCAAAGTTCCGCTTATTTTCCTCCCTACACTTAAACCAACATTGTCCCCAATGTTCTCGAAAGTATCAAAGTTATGATAATAGAAGGTAATTCAAAACGAAAGAAACTAATACTCCCGATTAGCTCGGTAGGATCCAGAAAAGTGGTGGTTAAATCTTTTCCAAGAAGAGTTTTATGTGAAAGGCTCCTTCCAAACTTGTGTAACTTCTTCTTGACAAACTAAACTCGCACGCTAGAAGAAAACAAACGAAACCTTCAAGTAAAATCGGCGGTAATAATATACATAAGACTCGATTTAAACTAGGATATAATGCTTGTGGAATGGATGTTTACGAATTTGTTTTGAAAGTTAAGATCCGAAAATTCCAAAATTTTACAAGTAGCTCGAAAACGAGAAAAATAAAGTCGATGTTTTATTCTTCCCGACGCCGTTGTAATCTCGACGCCACAGTTATCCCGACAAAACGGTCTCGCGATTTTCCGAAAAAATTCGAAAATTTGCATCTTTAGAATCGAAAACTTCGCAAAACATCCATTATGACTCGATACAAGCATTTGACTCGAACAAACAAACATATATATCTTTTAATTAATTGTTATTCTCATGTTTACGCTTCTTATGAAAACGTGTGTAATCCTCCCTACACTTATCCTTTATGTAAAATACCTTTATATGTAATTAAGACGAGGTTAAAAACAAAATAAAGCATTTTTACAAATTTAAACATGAGGACAAACAATTAATAAAAGATATATGACACTAACAAGCAAACAATTAAGCATGGGTTGCCTCCCACTTAAGCGCTTTTCTTTATTTAAGAGTCTTGTAGCTAGACTCGTAGTCCTACTCCTATGTTTTCTTAATCTTAAGGGCCCATTCGATCTCTTTAACTCTTCTCTCATCACGAATATATTCAGCCCCAGCTCAAGACAAGCAGTAGTAGACTTTGTTTTTCCAATCAACCTCGAATGCCGGAATGTTATCTACATCTAAATCATCCATGCCCTCATAATTTTATTTTTATGGGCATTATATATTTAACACTCTCGGCTTCATTTGAGAACTCAATTATCCTCGCCTTTTATCATAAACCATCTTAGACTCTTCTATAAATGGTTTCCCAAGGATTACATCTCCTAAAACCCATCAATGATGCCCTTAACGCTTTCCAAAATCATGAAATCACACCTATATGTGAAGTTACCTATGAACACATGTAATCCTTAATCCTCCCACATAGTTACTTGCTTTCCTAGGCGAAGGGGTCCCTCATAGGCTCTAGCTTTTGCTCATGATCCAATTATAATAGAGCCTAGACATTACATTCATGGGTGCCTTATAGTCAATGTAGGTGTGATCCCTATATAAGTATCCAATCATACACTGTACCTTGATGTTTTAGGGTTTCCTCCTTATGGGGCTCGAGGTGGTCTTGGAAAATTAACCACGTTATGGTGATAAGTGGTTTCTTTCCTTTAGGTATGAGTCAAAGTACCCCTAGTTCTTCCTCCTCCTTGTCACCCTCCATAATTTCTAACACCTTATAATCTCCTTCCTCTAGATCATCATCCGAATCACTTGTGGTCAAATCACTATCTAAAGGGCGATCGATTCCTTAAGGGCTTCTTTGAGTGTATTTTCAATTATCATATTTAATTTCCTAAGCTCTCCGATTTCGCTCATGATACGGGCTCGGTTGGTTAGCAGAGGGTCAAGCAATGGGTATTTGTTTTGTGGTGAAGTATAGTTTGGTGGTTGGTTATCACCTTCCATGGTGAAAAGTGATGGGTGTTACTAACAAAGGTCACGAAGAGGGGATAGACCAAGAGAAAGCTAAAAATGAGAAAAAGTTTACTTGATAGAATCACAAAGAAACCTAAACGAGGTGGACTACTAACTAGCTATTCTATTCCCCAGCAGCCGCGCCAAAACTTGATAACGCTACACGCGTGCTCGGGTCAAGGAAACTTCCTTTTCTTCGAGCAAGTTTTATAACACCCTAGGCAAGGAACCTAATCGCTGTAGTAGTAATTGTGGTAAGCCACTGGTATTGATATCCTTCTCTAGGGAATAGGAATGCTAGTGAGAAGTTACTACGCTAAGGTTGAGGTTGAGGAAGATTATTTTGTATTTTTATATTTTTAGAAATGGAAAAGGTACGAATCTCTGTATTGGATTGGGGGTTGGTATTGCTACCATTACTCTACTATTATCTAATTATCTAAGCTAAGGTTGTGATAGTCTATGTCTAATTGATGTGTACTCGTATGATAGTTTAAAGATGTGTTTACTTAGGTTTTACTACTCCTTAATTATCTCCTATTGATGGTTGATTTGTCACGCCCTTATTCCTAGTTGCGTTGTGATTCTAAGGCTATAGGCGTGCTTATTTCCTAACTCTTTGAAACTACCAAAGGGTCTTGTTTACAAACCTCTAGTGATTTATGACGCCTACTCTACGGTTGTCCTTGAATACTTTATCCTACAATTACCTAGATAATTATATTCTAAAGTTCACAAAGAAATTTCAAGCATTATACACAACGAATAATCTAGCGCACTCTAGATCATTAGTCAACTAAGATAAGTATCAACCAATCAATATTCAATAATTAAGTTTCATATTCCTAAGCAAACACACAAATAAATTAGCCGGACATGGAGAACATGCAAGCATACACACAAATAATCAAAGACATAATTAAATTAATGAAGTAAATACTTAGCTTGATGTATAATAGGGTTTAGAACCCAAAATATCGCACAAGAAAGCCTTGGTTCGGTTTTAGGTTTTTACTCCCAAAGACTACACACCAAAACCCGAAAAATTCGGATTCTATATATAAGATTACATCCGCGACGCCACCTTATGTTTCGTGGACGCCGCCGTGTCGCCGCCATTGTGGTTTCGCCTTGGCCACGTAAACCTTGCGACGCATCACCTTATGACCGCGACGCCGTCCCCTTCACCGACGCCTTGGTCGCATCTAGGCCGCCTCGAGTAACGACGGCCTATTCCTTTAGAACTCGACGTCCCGAAAACATGTAATTTTTCCTCCGAGCCGTCATGAAATGTCATACCGACGGCGTCGCAGATATGCAAAGTGACGCCTGCCGCCTTATGTTTCAAAGACTTTGAGTGTCTCGATTCGACTTTGGCCATTTTCTTCAGATATTCGCCGCTTTTCGTCCAAATAAGCATCATTCCAAAGATTTTGCCTTCAAGAGACCTAAAAAGTGAAAAGGAACGATATTAAGCAATAACGGATACAAAAGTGATCGAATAAGGGCTTAAATGACCTCAAAAGGTACCTTTAAAACCTTATCGATCGCCCTTATTTTAAAATGGAATCTCGCCTTTTGTGAACAAGAGGATTTCAACACACACTAAATTCTCTTCTTGGTGGTAGCGAACTAGGCCCATTTTCTTTGCATTTGTACGCGGTATGACCTCGCTTGATCTTGATCCGAGTTTATGTTTCGTAGTTTATGTTTTAGCCACTGAAAACCAAGAAGCTACTTTAGTTTATATGGAATTGCGCCATTAGTATGAAAATAAAATGCATTCGACAAAAAGGAGAGTTTATGAAAATAATGTACTAGAGTTGCACTAATAAAATCTATACTTATCTATGTACCGCCTAGCATCGCTTTGAAACTCTTGCATCTTTAACACAATAAGAGACCAAAAGTGTAACAAGTTTTAAAATGGAGACTATTCATGTAAATTTTGATATTTAGATACCAAACTTGTAATTTATTATAAACTATAAGGACCAGCTTATGTAATTTACCTTATTTTTCTTTCTAAAAACTACTAGTAGTATTTTTTTTTCTTAGAAAGGCAACATTATAATAAGGACCCAAAAGAAAATGAGATACAAAACAAGGCATCACACCTCAATTAAACAAGTTAGTTAAAAAGATAGAACCAAAAAAAAAAAAAAAAAAAATCCTTAAACATACAATCCAATTCCTACCTACTAGACCTCACAATGAAAAACAAATTACTCAACAAACAAAAAGTTGGTGCATCCCTACACTGAGGGCTAAAACCAAATGAGAATGATTATTCCCAATTAAGTAATAGCCAACAATGTATAAAGGCAGCCAACCAATTCAACCAAACTTTCTCAGAATACTTAAACTGTTGATCACACAATGCTATTAAAATGATCTTGGCCAATTGAATGAGTAGAGCTACTATATCAGGAACTGCAGCTGCAGACACCACTTATGCAACACACTGAATCTTCCTCAAAAGCCAATAATATTGGTCATCAATCTGCTGAACCATATGCATCAACAGCGAAAGACAAAAAGAGCATTAGGAAGGGTCGGACACACCCACTAACCCTCCCTAAATCCTTTTAAATCCTCCACTGCAGTCCACATTAACCAGAAAATGATATTGTACAAACACACATTATTAGATAAAACCTTGTACCACTGAAGTCACTGATCACATACACTGTTCCAACCAGATTCCTGATCTATCACACACAAAAAAACTAGTATTATTTTGTTCCAATAGTTTTTGTCAAGGCCAATATCAAATTAGGTATTAAAATAAGAGAAAAATGAATTTAGAAAACAAAGAAAGTGTCTTATTTACTCACTCAAGGCAAAAGTACGTAGTTCTTATCCCTGAAGGAAAATGATACAACCACAGAAGCTCTGGAAGTGCCGCGATTTGCAGACCTTTTAACCCAAATATGCTTTGTGGAAGATGACTTATGCCTGTACGATATATATCTAGCTTTTCTAAACATTCTAATCGGCCTAGATCTTCGGGTGATTTCTTGAGAAGAGTACAATGATCAAGTTTGAGAAACTTCAGATATTTCAACATACATACACTATCTGGAAGATGTTTAATACTTGTACCCCACAAACCTAGTTTCTCCAGAGATTCTAACTGGCCAATGTCCTCAGGCAACTTCTTAAGATGCCAACCTGTAATAGCGAACGACTTCAGACGTTTTAGCATACAGATGCCATTTGGAAAATGAATCGTTGTACCCTGCAAATCTAGTATCTCCAGTAATTCTAATCGGCCAATGTCCTCAGGTAACTTCTCAAAACTACAACACTCTGTAACATAGAGCTCCTTCAGACGTTTTAGCATGCATATGCTATCCGGAAGATATTCAATTTTCTTACTACTCACATGTAGCTTCTCTAAACATTCTAATCGGCTAAGATCGTCTGGTAACTTTTCAAGATCACCAACATTGACTTTGAGAGATTTGAGACGTTTCAACATGCAAATGCTACGAAGATGCTTTATCTTCATAGAGTACAAACAGAGCTCTTTTAAACATTCTAATCGGCCAAGATCCTCAGGTAACTTTTCAAGATCACCACTATTGACTTTGAGTGATTTGAGATGTTTCAACATACAAATTCTATCTGGAAGATGTTCTATCCTCGTAGCATCCAAACAGAGCTTTTCTAGAGATTCTAACTGCCAAGATCTTTGAAAACTCAGGAATATGGGCAAGATCTTTGTGGAGTGTAAGTTTCGTGAACATTGTAAACTAGAAATCACGTCCGAAAATCTCTTAGGCACGCTTGGTAGAGAGAAATTTAAAGAAATGGAAAAGGGTAGAGATTAGAAATTGCAGAATGTAAATGAGAGAGAATTTTAATGGATTTCAATCGTTTGGTAACACAGAGACTTGATCCGAGAAATAAACAATAATTTTTTAACCATTTCTTTTAAACATTTTCTTTAATTCAAAAATTGAATCACTTCACATTCAAGATGTATCCTCCTCGATAATCAAATCAACTTGGTTTCCAAACAATCATGTAGGACCATCATTCAAACGTGCTTATTAGTAAATTAACTCAAGAAACCAATCAATAGAAAACACCCAGTGCAAAGTTTGAGTAATTATCCTTTCTATCAAATTCAAAATCCCCAATTGGTGGATACCTAATAACAGTCAAATTCAAAACCAATGTACGAACTTGATAGATCTTTTGATGTATACTAAACAAAGCACATAGGTTGATAGAATTATATTGACCCAATCGAGTTGTTTAATGGGTGATGTCAGGAGTTAGGTTTTTATTTGAGAAGATGGATTGAAAGAATGTGAGGAGTGTGTTTATAATTTTATTTGTGAATGTGCACGCTATGTGACCTTTTCTTTTATACCTTGTATTTTTTTTTGAACAATTTATACCTTGTATTTAATTAATAATAAATCGTGAATTCTCCGTGTTCTTGTTTTGAGATCCCATTTCCATTTCAAAATCGGTGGGAATAAGATTGCAATTTGCAAAGGATTGAATTCTTGAGAATTTACATATCTCCGTCTCTCTTTCTTTGATATACCAAACAAGATAATTTACCACATTTCTAATTCTCAAGTGGCATTTCTTACTACCAAACACACCCTTAAAGTCTGTGCAAGCACATAGACCAAAAGAAATAAGCTTCTCAATATTTCCAACTGATGACGGTAGCTTTTCTTCATAATAAAAACGAAACTGCAACTTTGGGAGATTACTGTTAGGATGCAATGGGCATGAATTTAAGGACTCGCCAACCAGATGTAAAGTAGTCGAAGAACGACTAACCTGACTCGGTTCAGATCCACCGCCAAACTCAAATTGGGGAAACCTCAAACAACCACTTAAGTTTAAGTAGACAACTTTTTTCAGACATCCGACGAGAGCGTTAATTTCCACCAACTTATCACATCCTCTAAGATCTAACCTCTCAAGATTTGGAATCAGCTCAAGGTCAAGGCTCCTCAACCTTGATCCACGAAGGTTGAAAATTTTGAGATTTGGACATGCAACAGGCACGTGAAGTTCTACAAAATCAGGGCAATTAAAAAGAGACAACTTTTCGAGATTCGGAGTCAACCCAAGGTCAAAGGTTCTTAACTTTGATTCAATGATCTCTAGGTAGTTGAGCTTTTGACAACTAATGGCATGCAAAGTGCTTTTAAAAGACACAATGAATTAGAGACAACGCCTCAAGATTCGAGTGATCCTAAAGTCAAACTTCACAATCATGACCCTTCGAGAGAAAGGAATTTGAGTTTTAAGAACCTATCAAAGAAAATAAGACAACAATTAACAAACCAATAATTAATAGCATTATTAAGAATTATGCAAAACAACCAATCAACAATTATTCTACATTTTCTTCTCCCTCTTCCCAAAGTTGTACCATTGTTCTCCTTTCAACAAAAAGTGATTGGTAGCAACTGATATCAAGTCCAACAAGATTGTTTGCTTGAAATGTTTTGGGTAAATAAAAGAAAGTTGTACCATTGTTCTCCCTCACTCCCTACAAAATGAGGGGGGTCCTTTCTACCTTTGGTAGAACTGGAAGCAGCCTCTCTACCTTAGGTAGGGGTAAGGCTGTCTACATCTTAACCTCCTCCAAACACCGGAAACGATATTAGGTACCCATAACCCGTGGAAGACGGCATTGGGAGTTACTTTACTTTACTTTTTAAAAGAAAGGGTAATGTGTACATTTTAGATATTTTAAAGAGTTTGAAAAGTATTGGTAGCTGGTATCATCAATACATTCGGCATGACTTACAAAGTTTGTACGGGTGTCTTCACAATATGCAAAATTCACTTCAAGATATCGAAGTTTCTTCATTTTTCCAAGACCTTTCATAAGAATTCTCAAATTTTCTCTCCTCATATCAAGTCTTAGACATCTTGTTTCTTCAGTACCCTGCAATCCAAAAACAATGTCCAGAAACCTCATGTTAGAAGTCAGAACAAATGAAAATGTATTGGTGTTCTCCACCTTACAAATAAATGATCTTTACCATGTCATTAGCCAATATATCTTCAATTTCCTCATCAATCCACAAATAGCTATGTTTGTTAGGCTCCTCGTGGTGCAAACGACGAACAATGTTCTTTCTCATTTCTTCTATATGGTCATGCATGCCCAAGACCGATCATATTTACTAGACATAAGATCATATTTAGAAGAAATAGTTATGAGAGATCTCGCTCAAGAACTTTTAAACCAATTCTAGCATGAAATCCACAATTTTCAAGAATTCGATTGCATCTTCTTTGCTCTTGCTTTCAATATGCATACAATGTCTAGAAATATTTCCTTATATTCATCCTCCGCATCGATGTAGCTTAGCTCTAGCTTTCGAGAGTCTCCTTCAAGGAATTTTTAAATCTGTTTAAGGCATCTACCCATTCAAGCTTATCTTTACCACAGAGAAATGAACCCATAACTTCAATCATAAGGAAGACCAAGAAGATAACGCATAACTTTCCTTGATAGCTCTTCGTATCCTTGAACTGGATTCTCTTCCAAATGCATACCTACTAAAGAGGAAATTGCTTCCCGCTTTGATAAGAGAATATCACGAATCACGCCCACTCAGCAGCTACCAATACTTGCTCATCTCTTGTTGTAATGAGAATTCTACTTCATGGCTTAAATCACTTAGGCTCACCAGCTAACGCCTTAAGTTGTTCTATGTGGTCCACATCATCTAGAACAAGAAGAACCTTTTTACCGCACATCCTCCTTTTCATTATGTTTTTCCCATCATTAACACTATCTAGAGTGACGCTTTCATTTAGCACTTTTGAAAGGACTTGTTCTTGCAATTTCTTCAAACCAAACATTGAGGCGTTTGAAATTGCTCTTACATTCTCAACAAAGTTGTTAGCTTCAAATCGCAGATAGATGATCAAAAATAGCTCTCGTTGTAGTTGTCTTCCCCGCCTCCCATGCCCTTGATCCCTATCATGCGAACTTCATCAATACCAATTTCTAAAGATGAAATAACATCCCTTGCTCGGGTCTCCATGCCAACTAACTTTTCATCAAAGCTAAAATTGATGGATCGTAACTCTAGTGAAATCATGAACAATTTTTTTGATGAATTTAGCTTCATGCTCTGGGTATGTAAAACAAGATCCTGTTTAGCATACAATCATATATGATGAACATGGAACACATGGATATGGTGAAAGAAATTACCCATCAAGAGTGTTCTTCGCCCCACCCACCTGCATCGGCCGCTCCTTTCAAAGCGCCGATCCATTTCCCAGAAGCTGCCTTTTGTTTTGTTTTCCAAAAAGTTTTACCAAATGCCCCACTTTGATAGCGGACATGGGTGGGTTCCACATCGAAAAAGACGGATAGGCAATTTGTTTGCCGCCTTTTGACACCCATGATCTCAACCACTCATCCAAGCACCAAGATGAAGAAGCATAGTTCGCGAGAAAACAATGATGAAGTATCTTGACCATCTAATAGCTTGGATAAGTTGGTTGTCGATAGTTTTACCTTGCTCAATTCTTTCATCATCTTTGTAAGTGTAAATGCCTTTGTCCTTAAGAGCTTCATAAAGATGATCAACAAAGTTTTTACGGGTGTCTTCACCCCTGAAGCTTATAAACACATCATACTTAAAGCTATTTTGAATGGATGAGCTTGAAGCGGACGCCTCAGGAGTTACGGATGAAGGATCAGATAATCGTAACCTCTTGTTGGAAGACATTGGAAGTATGGTTGAAAGAGTGTATGGTAGTAGAAGCTATCTAAGGCCATCACTATCTAAGGCCTAGAGCTTGTTTCTTTTTTTTCGATTGTGGGTGGGTCCTTTCATTAATGGGTCTTAATGGAAAGGAGGACTCTTTGCTTTCTCTCCATATAGACCATTTAATGTAAAAAGAAACACATTATATGTGGCCCCACCACTATCTCCCATTAAGACTCATTAATGAAAAGAAACACCCCTAAGCTACCCCATGAAAACAACGCCAAAGCCTAAGGCAAGAGAAGCTAAAGGGAACTATAGATGGTACACGAATGTAAAATAATCTAATAGAAAACAAGACTCTATAAACAAATAGCAAAAGTTATAACCAAGTATATATACAACTTTACTCGGATATCACGGAAAATGCAAGGTCATGGCGGTCAGAATAACATGGAGGCGTGCGATGCCTAATTGTGGTTTTTTGTACCGAAAATTAGAGAGTAATAGGAAAATAAAATAATTGAGGAGCTTTAATTATATTTTCGTAAAAAGATAATGACTTTTATCTATGGAAATTTTCTTGTCTTTTAATAAAGACCACTTTTTGACATTCGGTTCCAACCTTGACCGAAAGTTCTTTGTTATCTTTTGTATAAATAGTAATTAAGGATCGAATGAAATACGGAGATATTATCGTAAAGGATTAATGACTTTAATCTATGATAATTTCCGAGAAATTTTTTAAAATTAACCTTTATGATAATCATTTACCAAAATGAACCGCACCTGTATAATTTACTAAAATGAACTTTTATGAATGATCCGTTGGATATACGGATAAAGGATAGGATAAACGTAATCTCTTATCGTAATTTTTTTTAATCAATGATCAAATACTGAAAATTTATGTTCTTGTTTATGAAAGGTTGTTCAATTGTTCTATGGCTCTCTCACAAAATTGGTATACAAAGTTTCTGGTGTACGTTTTGAGGATCAAAAACAAGAAAAACGAATGAGTGAGATTGGGGAAATAGGGAAGGGTATAGATGCCATTTCAACTTATTTTGTATGTATGTAAAGAAAAACATAATGCGACGCATCAATACCCTTATTGTTTAGTTGCAAAAAGGTCATTGCATTATTTCACTTTCATTCGTTAGATTATTTATAGCTATTATATTTCTCATTATTTGTCTTTATTTCTTTCATTGAATTGTGTCATCTAAAATTATTACACAAAGTAAAAAGCAACACGTTTAAATATAAATACTAATATAATTTACAACAATATCACCTAACCAAACTAATTGTCTCAAATTAGACTTTATATTCCTCATAACAAACTTTTATCTTTTTTCCTTCCTTTCAACTTGTAACAAAATTATCCATACCAGTTAATACTTTCTCATGCAAAAAAAAAATACCATATGACTTCAACTCCAGATGATAACACAAGTTTTCTTGATCTTCTGTGTAGCTTCACAAGTCCAAACACACAATCGTTGCCCATTATTGATAGAAATGAGACTTATAATGGGCTTGCCGAGCACGAAGACTTACATTCAAGTGAAGATGAAAGTGATACTTCAAGTAAAATTGGATAATATTCTGGTGATGGCTAGCTGAAAACCTGATGGAATTTCATTCATATAATGAAGGAGTGATGAAGTTTATGAACAACGTTGGAGATTATAATGATAATGATAGACATGTGTAAGAAGATAACATTCGCATTGATTTCGAATGAATCAACGAATGAAATTAGGCTTTGTATGCATTTTGAAAGCAAAACACAGCTAAAAAAGCCATAACATTGTGGTCTGTTGCACAAAATCAAGAATTTATGGTAGTTGAAAGTTGAATAATGTCACACCCCCAAAATCGGGTCGCAATGGATGATAATCGGGGCGTGACTTCATAGTACGAAGTTACAGTTATATCGAACAACCTACACGAGTCGTTTGAAAATACACATTTTATCTCATCGATAAGGTTTTACAAGAAAATGTTTCAAGAATCAAACATTTTAAAAGTACTAAAATAAATCTTCATAATGAGAAGACCGCGAAAATGTGACTCTAGTAGTTTTGAATGTAACAGCTTAGATGATATCGAATGTAACAGCTAGAACAAGAAAACCTTTGAGCTATGTTTGTCGCTGATTTTGTATCTCTCCCATCATACATCATTGATTAGCAAATGTACGCTTAGATGATATCGAATGTTACCGGTGAGTAGTTTTGAATGTTCTTCAAGAGGATCTGCAAGAATAACTCTGTTGTGTGAGTAATATCACCTAATGTATAACTATACAAGATTGTAGTATTGCTCATAACAGAGGAACATATAGACGCCTTGTTATCTACCAATTTAAAAAGTCGATAATCGCTTGCCCTTTTACAAAGGCCGACCTTCCCGTGTCCTTTAAATCAGAGCGAGCATGAGGAGATTAAGCCTTATTCCATACAAGAAATTTACTCTATAAAACTAGAGAGTGATGACCTTGATACGTGATAAGCAAATATCTTCATAATATTAAATGATAGGCTACATGACCTTCCTTGTTTTGCCATCATTTTTCTCCTATTTTAGTTTCTTGGGATCCTAATTTTAGACCACACTTTAATGGTACCAAAACGTAATAATATATATTATAGAATGGGTTTTGCTAGCGGTCTCTTTATATATAGACTAAACTACCAAATATAGCAATTGATGAAATCTTTAGTATATTGACCTCATATATGTTATTACTTACTACGTAGCTCGACTTAGTGGATCGATATGTTTCCATACATTAATATTTTGATAATTAAGTGGACGCATCAAGAGTTTCGAGAAAATGATCCTCTTGCAGGTAGCAGAATATCTAAATAGAAATTTTAGAAATATTTGAGCAAAATTGTAAATGTTTACTACTAAAGTAACATGTTTGCTTTGGATCGATGTAAAAATCAATATTTAGGATGTACTAACATGTGAATATAAAGGTAATATGTGCTAAACCGCAAGTCTCAAGCTATACAAGATGACCTCCTCGTTTTGATAGTTTAATGTAGCCTGCACTATATTAGCAACTATAGCTGGGTTTAGATCTCACATAAGTACTAACAAGATCTACTAAATTATGTCCTTTATAATTATTTGAAATTTATAAACTCATTTTACGAATTTGAATTTTGATTCCAATTCAAAAACGTAACCATCCTGAACAAGTTGTTTCCAACAGATATTTATGTAATGGGTTAAAATTATTTTTATGAGAAAAAAAGGCTCTAAAATTTGCGTGAAGTTTCTTAAAAATTAATCGTTAGACTAGAACAAGAGAGTACATGTTTCTATGCTCTACACTCCAAAGTCATAGACAATATCATTGTCTCCTTCTTTGGATACCATTCCACTTTCGAGACAACATCGTGATTATCAGTAGTCAACAATTCTATATACCTGAAACAATTCTACGACCCCCAAGTACAATACAATTCACATTAACACCATTAAAGCAATAACATACAACATAATCAATGTAAACATGATGCTTGAGCCGATTAAACGTATGGAAGCAAAAGGAATTAGCCAAAATCACAAATAAGAAGGCAACTTTTGAACAATTTGATTACTTGCATTGATCAACCCGGTTTGACTTGTTATACATCATTGTCTCTATGCGTTATTGATTATTTTTATTTCGCAATGATTCCCTATGACATCAAGAACTACTTAAAAGGCATTTTGATCAAGATTATGGAGAAGAAGGCACATAGGTTTTAAAAGGAAACATATTATTTTATAGAATATGGAAGCGGGGTTGTCAATGGTCCCATTGACTGTGAGAGAGGGGTTGTCGAGAGCATTGCTAGTTGGAACTTCTTCAAAATCAAAAGAGTAGAATATTTTCTATGCAGATCCTCACCCATGTGGTTCTTAAGATTCATGAGTATCCAAGCTTGGTTTCCATGTTCTTCTCATGAAGAGTGTGTTCGTGTTCCATGTGTGTGTATCATGCCCTTGATACTCAAGCTTTTCAAAGTTTGCAAAGAGTACTGCATCCACTTCCAAGTGGTTGTCCTCTCAATGATTTAACTCTAAACATTAGCAAAATGAGTGAAACGGTTACCATTAACAAAATTGACCTGCCTTTGAGAGATGATCTAGATGTTAAGGAGAATAACGAGACATTTATTTTTAATGAAAAGTATGACGGTGTCAATGCTGTTGTTATTAAGAAGGTTAGAAGGAAGCTTGATGTAGAGAAGACTATTTAGAAGCTTCAGATGTCTTCTACCATCCTAACGTCTGTGCGTTTCTTGGTTGGGAGAGTGATGGCAAATTTGACTACTTTGCGTTTGAAGAATGTGGTTAGAGATTGGAGGAATCTATGCATACTATTAAAACGCACTTTGAGATGACATCATGAAGTAGGAATTTTACATACGCGTCTCTAATGTAAAAGATAGAAATACTTTGGTAATGGATGTCAATGTTTGAGTTGCTAGAGAAATCATCTAATATAATATTGATTCATCCGACTTATGGCATAGTCGTTATAATTAATTGCGTATTATTTTTGGTATTAAATATTAATGATTCAAGAGTCGAGTTAGTTTACAAACTCTTATTTTGATAGAAATTAAGGGACACATGGTCATTTTATTTGATTAAAAAAGATCTAAAGAAAAAAAGACAAAAGTGTAAATTCATTCAAACTCACCATAATCTCTCCTCATTAAATGTAGAGGTGGCAAATGTTGCCCAAATTGCA
This sequence comes from Chrysanthemum lavandulifolium, assembly GCA_022545495.1. Lineage (NCBI taxonomy): Eukaryota > Viridiplantae > Streptophyta > Magnoliopsida > Asterales > Asteraceae > Chrysanthemum > Chrysanthemum lavandulifolium. The sequence continues at coordinate 202,937,661 of CM040238.1, forward strand.
ATTAAGGGCTGTTTGGTTCACATATATTTGAGGATTTCACGAGTTTTGCATTTTAAATCCCATGAATGTTTGTGTTTGGTTGGTAAAGTGGACCAATATTGAATTCATTGAAAAGCTAAAAGTGGCGATTATAAATTCACTCTACATGGGATGTATTTCTAATTGGTCTCACATGAAATTGTAAAAGCTAAAACTAGACCAAATTGCCCTTTCACTTTCTTTATCTATTGGTTGTCTTCATCCCCAAAGTCCCAAACCACCAAACCCTACTTTCACAATAAACACCCAATTGAACTTTTCTTCTTTCATGGGTAACAACGAATCTGCAGTGTTCGATTTATGCGCTGTTCGATTTCTCAAGATGTTGTTTTAACAAATCAAGGATTCCGTGTGTTCGATTACTCATTCGATTTCTAAACCCGACTCGAATAACCAGTTTATGTCTTTTACAAGAAAGTAAGAAATTATGCTCAGATTTTTTACAGATTGTAAATCAACATTAAAGTTGATTTTTGGTAATCAAATATGTTACCAAAAAGCAACAAGATCCATAGATCAAGTTATTGCAAGTCCAAACTGAACTTTCATAATTTTTAACTAGTATCAAAAGTCCATGTGTTGTGCTATAAGCTATATAATGATCACACAACTTAAGTAATGCATAACAGGTGGATGGAGTTGATTAAGAACTTGTTGTAAATGAATTATCGAATTGATTTTGGTATGTTCTTAAGATAAAGGGCAATTAAGTCATTTAGTATCACTTGCTTTGTAACATTTATACAAAATCATGAACCAAACAAGCAACAAGACTTCAAATACTGTGTTTCTAAAATCTCGCAATTTCAAATTGCTCATAATTTTAAATGCCATGATTTAAATATCATGAACCAAACGCACCCTTAATGAGCTTTTTTGGCATTTTTGTACGTTTTATACGTTTTTGTACATTTGCGTCAGTTTTCATACGTTATCGTCCGCTTTGATACGTTTTCGTTTGTTTTTATACGTTTTGTCCGTTTTTGTATGTTTTGATACACTTTTACCTTTTGGTTGTGTCTTACTTTTATAAACTAGATAAGGGAAGTGAAAACTAAAATTTCTTAATGTAGACATGTTATTGCCTCTCAGAGTAAGTTTTTTTTTTTTTTTTTGGTTAAAGGCTTTAACCTCAGAAATAAGAGTAAGAAATGTGGTTAAACTTGACTTTCCAAGTCCAACAACGTAATAAGAAAAATTGATGTAGTCTTCTTTGTTATACCAAGTTGTGAACTTAGATGGTTGTTCGTGTCACGATCGGGTTAATTACGCTTTGGCTATTTAGGATTTCTTATGAAACTTCAGATAGGGGCTATATATGGGATTGCTTATTTGAATAACTACTTTTAACGGATGTTTGAGGTTGCTTATTAAACTGCTTAAAATGGCTTTTTGTTTTACAATATAGTTTTCCCAAACACCCTCTTATCCATTGCTGTTTTCTTTTAATTTCTACAAATATGTTTCGATTTTGTCACAAAGTAGATGCGCCAATGGAAGAAATGCGCAACATCTATCAGAGAAGAGAGTAGTTACAATTAAGATAGTTATATGATTACCTTTGAGTAATTACAATTCAAATAGTTATATAATTACCTTTGTGTCAAGCGTGAATCACCGATGTAGTTCATTTACTTTTTACTTTTTTACTTTCATTTGATTATAACTTGTACGCCTCGTGCACCTTTCTAGATGCTTTCAACACTGAAAAGATGTTAACAGCTAATGAGATGTTGAAGTATGGGAAAACAGTTGATATATCAGAATATGACTTCAAGAGTTACAAGATGTGTCCCTCAACAGTAAGCTTTTATGTCAATCCAGTAAATGGTTTTCAGGGTATGTTTCAATGTGTATGTAAAGATGAGGATACTCCGACAACTTATTAAAACGGGTTCTATACTTCTAGAACCATCTTATCACTTTTCTTATCTACCCACATGTCTATTTGGCAACCTCCTCCTTGCACTACTCATAATTATGTGTTGATGTTAGTTCAAATTTGTGTTTGATAGTAATTTGAAGAAGTGCTAAAAGGGTGGATGAATAATTTAAAATTGAAATTATCATTGTAATAATTACTTTTATTCTAAGAAAATACACTTTAGGTGACTCTGACACCATATTTGCCCATTAGAGATGTGAAACAACTTGGACCCAATGGTTTCGTTCTTCCGTAAATCTTTTATATAATAAAAGAATTACATCATTTTGGAGTGTTTTTGCAAAACACTTCTTATTGAAAAAAAAATTAAACCAATCGGAGAGCTCGAATTTGCCACGTAGGCAAAATCGAGCAATATGATTGGTCAATAGAAAGTCAAAATTAAATTGGTTTTGGTCAAACTTAATAATTTTGGTGGACAAATTTAGTTAAGAAAAAAAATGCATAAAAATATAGGTGTCAAATTTATGAAAACATAAACTTAAAAAAAGAGGGAGTAATTAATAAAACTTTAGCGGTTGAATTTTAAATAAATTATATAGAACTAAGTGTAAAATTACAAGTTTTCATATTTTTAATAACTTTAGAAAAACAAATAACCCCTTACACTTTATACCCCTATACTTTATAATATTAGTAACGGGATTATAAATATCAAATGGTAAGCACGAAGCATCGTGATATGAAAAGAAATATACGCGATTCTACTTATAACAATGACTCGTGAATTATTATTTAAAATTTATATATGGATATCCATAAAAACATTTTAAAAACTTTACGGAGCATATTTTAACTTCATCAATGCTCAATATGTGCTACTAAACTCGCACATTTTGTACAACATGATATCAATAGTTAAAGTTAAACAACAACATCAACCTCAACCTCAACATGTCTGTGAGTTAAAAACGTTTTACAAAGCTAATTATTAAAAAAAAACAAACAAACACATGGGTTAGATAGTCATTATATTGGTTAATTTAGAAGGTTTTTCCTTAAATTATAAAAAAAAAATGCACGCATCACAATCCTTATTTCATAACAATCACCTCCTAAAAAAAAAAAAAAAAAAAAAAAAAAAACGTAATAGTTGGCCGTTGTAAAGAAACAAAAGTATGTACATGAGAATTATTAAGCAAGAATATATAGTTTTTAATTAGGTTAAAAAATGCACGCATCATAATCCTTATTTCATAACAATCACCTCCTAACAAAAAAAAAAAAAAAAAAAAAAAAAAAAAAGCGTAATAGTTGGCCGTTGTAAAGAAATAAAAGTATGTACATGAGAATTATTAAGCAAGAATATATAGTTTTTAATTAGGTTATTACGCTACTATACTGCGATAACGTTATTGAGTTGAATCACGGATGTGAGATACAACCATTCTTCTATACTTATGATTTATTTGTTAACCTCTTTTGCTTGAATAGAATCCAAAAGAGACTTCAATGTAACTTTGAACTTATGCTTTATCTAATTGATAGTTTTTAGTAACTTTTTGTTAAACACACCAACTTTTAGTAACTTTTTTTTAATGTTTTATTGAAAAGTTCTACGCTTAATATTTGTGTTTTTACTATAAACACACTAAGCTATGATAGAATTAGTTGTGAGTTCGAGGTTTTTTTTACTAAGCTTCTCAAAAAAGCTTATAGCTTTATCAGAAGAGTGTGTTTGATTGGTGCTTAATAAGATGACTCAGCGCTTATTGCTATTCACTTAATCGGTCGGTTCGTTTGATGGAAGAAAAAATGCCACTGAATGATAGATATTTGCTCTGAGTGATTTAACGTGATATGGCCTGCTAACCGATTCAGTGGAGTTTGTATTTACCCATATACCCTAATATTCAATTAATATAAAAAGTCAATATGGGATGACGGAACAGACCACAAACTATCTACATATGATATAATATATTACTTTGTTTATTTTTCATTTTTGTACTAAAAGTTATACTTCTACATACTGTTATTGTTTATGACTATGTATAAGTATTTGTGTAGCTGCATGTAAGATTGTAAACCACTAAACCAAAAGGATTTATTAAATGTAAATGGTTATATATCCTTTTGGTACTAACGTGTATGTTTACATATCTAACTTTGTCATTACACTTGTGATAATAATTATTATACATTTATTTATTTTTAATTATATTAAATGATACGGATAGATGGATGAAAGCAGTATTTAATCACGTATCATTAGTCTTGGGGTTAAAAAGGTAATTTTCATATATTTAGAAAAGACACTGAGAACATTTATCAAACAATCATTTTCGTTCAGAAACATATTAACTCAGCACTAGTGAACTATCCAGCACCTTTGATTCGTTCAGTGCTAAATTATACAGTTTTATCAAACAACCCCCAATAAGCCAATAAGCACATTTAAGAAGCATACCAAACACCCCTTTTGTTCTAATCTGAAGTTTTCTTATTTGATGTTATGACTAACTTTGTTGTTATCCTCACTATAATGCAACATGTTAGTGGTTTTTCGCTTTATGATCTTATCGCACATACTAAAGTGTAATGCAATTTTTTGTGTACGCTTTTTAGAAGAGGATTAAGTATCAACACATGATTATCGTGAAGGATTTTCTACCGCTCAAGGTATGAATGTATAATTAAGTTGAGTTGTTGATTTAGATAATACATGAATGTATTTTAATGTACCAAAGATGTGTTTTAGTGCCTATATAGGGAATTTTATGGTAGGAATGTTTGAATATGTGAGTCGGATACGCATGTTATACGGTTAGAAATACGTGAGCCTATTGGGCACACACGTAGCAAAATCGTGAGACGTGATTGGTTAATAAAAGTCAAAATTAAATTGATTTCGTCAACCTTAACGCCGACACGCGTGACCTGTGTCACCGGGTGCCACATTAGCTTTCTCGACAAAATAACTTTGAAATGACCAATGTGGGGTGTAGGTCGAGGATCGGTCGAGGCAACCTAAAACGAAAATCGGTTGTTTTTCAACCGATATTTACACACGCTTTCCTTTCAACTTTTTTATTTATTATTTTATTTTTTATTTTTAACTTGGTCATCGACCGTGGCAACTTTGGTAGTGTCAGTCATCTCGGAGAATTCATTCTTATTGAAAACTATTGGGCCATAGAGAGCTCGATTTCACACGTAAGAAAATCATGTGATGTGATTGGTTAATAAAAGTCAAAATTAAATTGATTTTGGTCAAACTTTAATAAATTTGGTGAAAAATTTTGGTTGATAGAAAAAACACATAAAAATATAGGTGTCAAATTTGTGAAAAAAAAACTTAAAAAAAGATGAGGTAATTAATAAAACTTTAGTGGTTGAATTTTTAAAACTTATATAGAGTTAAGTGTAATATTATAAGCTTCCATGTTTTTTAATAACTTTGGATTATAAACAAATACCCCCTTATACTTTATACACTTTATACTTTATATCTTAAAAAATACAATGTATACGTTGTTTTAAAATAACAACATATAAATTTGCATAAGATTATAAATATCAATTTTTTTACTTTTTACGTTCAATAAGGACCCACTTATTTCATTTTTAAAAGTTTAACTTATGTGAACACGAGTTTACATTTTAAAAGTTTAACTTAAGCACGGGTTACTTTAATATAAAAATAAATATACGCTGATTATACTTATACAATATTTGTAAAACAAAACTTAAAAAATATGAGGTAATTAATAAAACTTTAGTGGTTGAATTTTAAAATTTATATAAGGTTAAGTGTAATATTATAAGTTTTCATGTTTTATAATAACTTTAGAAATTAAACAAATTCACCTTTATACTTTATACCTCTATACTTTATATATTAAAATACAATATATATGTTGTTTTAAAATTACAACATATAAATATGCATAGGATGATAAATATCAAAATATTTCTTTTACTATATAAGTTCGATATGAATCATTTATTTTATTTTAAAAGTATGATTATGTGACACGAATTTGAATATTAAATACTTAAATTTTGAAAACGAAAATATAATTATCAAATCAGTAAGACGGTTCTCGTAATATGGAAAAAAATATACGTGATTGACTTATAACAATGAATCATGTAATTTTATTTTTTTATATAAGGATATGTAGAAAACATTTTTAAAAACTTTAAGGAATATATTTTAACTTCATTGACGCCAATTATGTGTTAATAAACTCGATCTTGTGTAAACGTAATATAAATAGTGAAATTTAAATAGAATATCAACATATATGTCTGCTAAATATAGTTAAATCTTGAAATATCTAAGAGAAACTTTTACAAAATTTTATTTTAACAAATTCTAATGGATACTAATATATAATGGAAAACTCACAGATAAAGATATAATTATATGTAATTACCTTTAAATACAAAATATTCAATATTAATAAAAAAAAAAAATTTTTTAAACCTCACAAGACTTGAGATTATAACTAGTGGATTAAAAGTGCCAACCAACAAAAGCAGGGAAAGCTTAGCACCTCATGAAGGTGCTTACGTGTTTGGTTCACAGTTCACTTATAAGCCATAATGAGAAGTCTATTTGACCGTGAAATTGATGTTTTGAACTGTATAAATTCATTCAACTATTACTTGTAAGTTTTAGTGTTTTAGTTCAAACATAATGTTTTATGAGTAGTGCTTGGTATCTCTATTTCAATATATAATATGTTATATACCAATAATACAACGAACCTATTCTGATAGCTCTTTCTTAGAAGATGACCTAAACAAAACTCGAATACCTTTTGGCAGGTGCATCGATAAGTTTGGATGGCATGCGTATTTTACATGATCCCTCTGTACGTTATATGATGGATATGAAGATTTCTGTTGATACATGTTCTTTTTACTTATTAACTGTTATTTCATGCAATGGGTAATGGATTACTCTTTTCTATACGCATTTTGTTTTTTGGCGAAGTTTACTTTTTATTCATGTTCTAAATATTCGATCATATTCGTACATTTTAATTGAGCTTCAATATATAAGATGTTGATTTTTGTTAGGAAATTTGGATCACAATGTCCGAGTCGCAGAAACACTTTCGATCAAGATTCGCTGGTTCTCCATGAAATCTTAAATTGGATAAAACTCAGATTTAGAATCGTGAATCTGTTTTTGTGTGTCATGAAACTGAACCAGAAGATGAATATATGACCAATAAAACCGCCAAACGGTTGTAACTGCCATAGCATTGAATGTACAACGAAACAGTAAAATTAACGGGCAAAATACCGGAAATTTTATTTTCTAGTGCGTTTTTAACATAACACTTTATACCAAATAAATTTTTTCAACCATGGCGCCGCCCATGGACCTCGCTACTGTGGTGCCGCCCGGACCCGTCATTCGAGTCACTCAATGATAATCATAATAACGTCATACAAGTGTGCACTCCAGACAACCCCGACTTGTTGAACATTTATCACGATTACACATTGGTCACCTAAGTCAATCCATTACACTTAAATAATATCGGTGATGCAAAATTACCAACAATTTTTAATGCGTATGATGATGTACGCCTAGAAAGAAGAATAAGGAGCGATACATGTGAAAGGGAAGAGATATCAATTTTATGCCAACTACGTAACCTCATGAGGAGTTCAGATTACCTTGATACCGACTAAAGTTGCTTCAGCAATCAAATAAAATATGGTAAATTCGGAGCAACCTCATAAGTTAGGCACTACAGATATGCCAAACATCTGCTTTTTTGTTGCATGTCACTTCGAGGCCAGAGGCTAGAAATTCTAATAAGATCCCAACCACAAGGGCAAATTTTGGGGGCATTTTATTCAGCTTTATCCTGTGGGTGTCCTTACCCAAGTTTGAAGCGGTGAAACATTTCAATGGAGCAAGGTTATGACATTTGTATACTATATTATTCTTGGTAAAATCTCGCGATCACCACGATATCATGCGTATCAAAGGTAGCAAGAATTATTGTTGCAAACTCAAGTTCAAGGAAGTCAATTGTTGATAGAAATCCAGATGGAAAGATGTTGTATTACTATATTAACCTCTCGAGATGGAAAGATGTATGGGTCGGGTAATGGACTAACGGGTTAAAACATGTTCGGGTGGAAGCAAGGGATTTTTGGGTTGATACAAATCACCATGTTGACCGTTAATACTTGCTTTGTGCAAGTCTTAGATGTTTATTATATATATCTAATGTTTTAGTTACTACTACTTACTACAAAATCAATACTAATCCAATTTATATATGTAGTTGGTCACCATATGATAAAGTGCTACTTTTAAGAATTTTTGATGTTCATTTACGGTGTATATAGTTACTAGCAAGATTAATTCATTCGCTTACATACAACAGAAATAATCAAGACCCACCGCAAATTTATGAAGTTTAATTCAAAATATAGTTCTCTATGGCTCTTTGGTATTTGTTGAAAGTTGTTGCAAAGAGAATGAGGATAAAAACACAAGGATCTATCATGTTTATGACCTCCATAGTTGGTGCCGAAGAGGATATTGATGACATCAAATAACAACATATTATTAGCATCATTTATCCTATGTATATTGCTCGTTTTATACTATTTTATATGAGATTTGATACTTAATCATTTACTTTTGTAAATCTCAGTAATGTTAGAGCATTTGGAGAAAGTTATGGAAAAAGACGTGTTTTGGAGTAAAAATGATGATACTGAAGAATGCCTACTGATCAGACACTCAATATGGCGTATCAACGCTAATTAGATACACCGTATCCATCTACTTAGCAGATTTCAAGACCTTACCTGACTTTGAAGAATACGGCGTATCCATCTTTGGGAATATGCCGTATATGAAACTTGTTTGATTTGAAGAACATATTATATTTGAAGAATATGCCATATACGAGCCTTAGCCGAGAAATCAAGAGAAGAAACAAAGCCAAAAGAAGAAATAAAGATTGCATGATGACACTCGAAGATGCTTTCGTATTTTGGCCGTAAAATCTTCATCCGGACTCCGTTTTAGTCCGTTCAAGCGTCCACAAAAAGATAAAAAGGAGATATATCTGATACTAAAGGAGATATGCCATATTGGAATTCCAGATATGCCATACCAGGTCAGTTTCATACTTGAAGGCCATGTTTACTTATGGATACGGCGTATTGGACCCTCCCGATACGCCGTATCGACCCAGATTTAAGAAACTATAAATAGATGACTCATTAATGACTTAAGGCATCATTAGGGACCCTAGGGGTCATTCCCAGGCGACCAAAAACCCCTCGAAACAACAGAAGACCTTCTTTAAGATACAATCATCCTAGAAGAACATCTCAAGATCAATTACATTGTGTAATCATTCGGTTAGCAAATTTTTTTCATCATGAATTTCAATTATAATGCTATGACTTATACTTTGTGTATTGCTACTGAGATTATGGGCTAACACCTTTAGGTGTTAGCCGAGTTTATGAAGTTTATTTAGTTTTTATGTTTGTGTTCTTGATTTACTTTGTTGTTGGATTGGGTGCGTATCGTTAGAAACTCATTTATTGCTTTTTACTAGTAGAAGTCTATGTAACTAGGTTATGATCCTTATGATTTTAATTGATGTAATTTACCTCCTGCAATAGTTGTTAATTTGGTTAAATCATATGTGTGTTAACCCGAATCTCTATTAGGAATCATTGTGTGTCACATCGGAAAGTGTTTACAACCTAATAGGACTAGTAGCGCGTAATGCCAAACTAGGTTTGATGGTATAAAGCAATAAGTTAGTATTGATGCTAGATAGGTCACTATGATCTTGGCCGATTTCACGCTCGTATAGCAAGTTATTAAATCGTGACAGGGTTTAGTAATTCGATCTACGCCTTAACTTTTAATTGAAGTAAAACAAGTAGACACAAGCATGTTGATGCAGGTTTTACTGACCAAGTTTTAATATTTATAAGTGTCTCATTTACCTATGGTCTACCTTATGCACTAACGGGCAGTTTTCCCCGACGGGGGTAGGTGTATAATCGGTAAAACCCGAGGTCGCCCAAAAGCTATTGTGAGCGATTCTAATTAAGTCTAGGTGTCACTGGTTTTAATGATTTTTAGGTATGAAATGATTAATTAAATAATAAAACAATAAAATAAAATAAAGCAAATAAGGTAAACAAGCGTAAATCCATATAAATGATATAAAATACGAGCATTATCAGAGGAAATTGACACTTAATATTCAGGACTATTTGATGTTATCACATGTATAACTATAAGATGGATTAGGCATGGCTAACCCGTTCTTCCTATCTGATCTTTATTTGACTTGCTTCTTCTTCATTAGTTTACTTTAGTTATTTATTTTATTGTCATTAGATTAGATAAAACATACAAAACTTGTGCTAATCTCTTAGGCTAATACCCCCGCACTTTAATTGCTTTCTAGGTTAGGATATTTTAGTTTAGTTTATATTAGTATAAATACCTTTAGATTATTTTAGCTTCGCTCCTAGTGAATCGACCCTTGCTTACTTACAAACTATACACATTGGTCGGTACACCGCTGCTCGTTGTTTAGAATCTATAGGTTAGTTCAACAATTATAAATTTAAAACTTGATTAAGAATTATAGACTATAAAAAGCACATCAAGTTTTTGGCGTCATTGTCGGGGAGTGAATAGTTTTAAGTTTGATTTATTGGTATTGTAGTTTAGATTAGTTTTTATTTGATTCTGTGTGTTATGTGTTTCTGTGATTCTTTCTCAGGAAGGCAATACGGCGTATTCTTGTATGTGAATACGGCGTATCTGTCTGATTTCAATACGACGTATGCAAGTCCATTGTATATGGCGTATTAACGTTCTGTGACCAAATTTTATTTAGTATAGTTTGTGTGGTTTTTAGTGTTTAAATATTCTGAAAAACCTCTTTCAGGACGCTAATACGGCGTATTCATTGTCTGTTGGATACGACGATTAACTATGACGATACGGCGACGATCTTCTGTGACCCAAAAATATTTTTATTTTTATTTTATTTTCAGTGTTTATTTAATTTTTATTGTTTTGTATATTTTGTCTCGGTTAGTGCTAGTTTTCTTGTTTGTTTGTCTTTCAGGTAATAATGAAGATAGACAATCAGTATAGTACTATGGAAGAATATACTAGACTTGAAAATGAAAAAACCTTGAGCAATGGTCAAGTGTATGACTCGAAAAGTACAAAATATGGTGCACAATTCATCGAGAATAAATAACCCACTATGGAAGAGTACTTGTTATCGGAAGATGGGAAGTCATGGAAAGAAAGAATTTGATTGAAATTTCAACAAACTTGGTGTATTTCGGATAATGATGAAGAAGAGTCACAAGTGTTTGATCTGAATGAAAATCCAACAATTGTTTACAAAGAAGCTTATTTATCTGAAAATGCTAATTATGAAGATGAATATGAATGTGGAACAATGGAGTATTGTACTATTACATGTGATTTTCCACCCGTGATGGAATGCATGTTTTCATCTTATCAAAGACACCATGATGATATTCCCTCTAATGAATACGATGCGTATACTTATGAAGAGGATGACAAGTATGCTTTGGAAACTAATGAGATTGATGATATTGTGTATAACGAAGTGCCTAATAAGGAGTTGGTTGATGAGATGAAAATCTTGGGTGACTTACATGAAAAAAAGTGAGGATCTAAATCTTGAAGAACTAGAGTGGTTTAAACGATTTAGGGCATTTCTTACCGAATCATTTATTCTCGATGAACCAATAGATGAACCATATTACACGCCAATCCCTTTTTCAGGAAGATTGAAGAATATTAATGAAGTTATGGAGCCTATGATCCTAGAATCTTCCGTACATGTCATACCACTTGATGAAGCATGTAGAATACCCGATGTCAATCCAAACTTGGTTGAAATTTCAAATGAATTTGATGATGAGCTCTTGGATACTGCCTTGGTTGAAGAGAAAACTAATTTAAAGACAAAGAGGAATGTAGAAGAACTTGAACACGTACTCACCAAAGACCCTTTCTCATCTTTTATGGAAGTCAAGGGACGCCTTACTACCAATGGAACAAACAAAGAAGAAAGGACATACTACTCTCTCGCATGTAATGTTCAAACCATCTCATTTGTCATCCAAGTTGGGTAAGGTTAAGATAGAAGTCAATATATTGCCAATATATTATCTATAGATATTCTATCCATCTCTAGTAGCTTATTTACACCCTTATGGTACTTATTGCTACTATCACTCGCACTTGATTTCAAGTGGGGGACAAACAACCTATTACATAGTAAATAAGGGTGTATTCGTGCTCGTGACTCGAACAAAACAAGCTTTTCGTAAGAGGCAACCCATGCTTATCTTTTATTTTGTTTTTAGTATATGTTTGTTTTAGTATTTTTGTCGGTTGGTCAATACGACGTATTCTCTCGTTAGTGGATACGCGATTAACCCCGACGTGCTTTTAGTATTTCCTACAGTGCATTGATACGGCGATCCAATATTCCATGGATACGGAGTATCAACACTTTGACCGTATTTTCTATATTTTTATTTTCTAACGAATGATTAACAAGATGTTCTCGAGTTTCTTTTTCTGTGGTCTCTATATTTTTGCAGGACTGGACGATTGAAGGTATTGATAGACTCCATTTTTCATTTACTCGCAAACTTACATTGGAGGATCATACCAAGCAAATATCAGGGAAGTTTTTATGTTCTAATTCTTTATATTTCTTGTATTTCATGTTATACTTATACAATGTGGACGTTGTATACCTTATGTGGGGGGATGGAGAATTAGAACGCTATTTGTCCTTAAATTTTCAAAAATATGCCTAATATGTGCTTAAATTAAAAAAATTTAGCATGTTTTTATGAAATCAAAAGTTGCATAACTCGCACACATAACCTTTATTTTCATATTGTGAGAATTAAGCCTATTATGTTTCCACTATTTTACCCAAATTTCACAAAAATATGAGTGTGCCGGTGACTTGCAGTAAACTTTAGAACTTGGCTTGGTATACTATTCGAGACTACCATAATGAGTATTATTGATATAATTGAAGTGACTTGTCTAACTAGGTAAATTTCCAGGATCACACCCAAATGGCCTATGTCGTTTATATGTTTTGTGATATTAACTAATTATACTGGTTAGTTAACCCTCATATAACCTCATTTGTTATATGCCCTGAATGGAGTGTATCGATAATAATAAATAAATTATGTTGATTTTAAGATTTTGTTGATATTAAGTTTAGCACAAGTATGTTACTTTTAAGAGTACATTGCTTTTAAAAGCTAAGTGGTGTAAAATTATTGTTTGTTGTTGACGAGCTAAAAGTTTTGATTTGTTGCGAAGCTATTTTGCAAGGGACATTCATTGCCCAAGCCTACTTCTTTTAAGCAACTTATATGTGCCTAGAGTATTAGCGGGTAATTATATGTTGTGCAGTCGTTGACATGCAACTAATGCTCTAAGCACATGTAAGTTACTTGAAATTATTATTCTTTATGTACAAGGTATAGATGGTTGGTCTGAAAATGGAAGGATGGTTGAGTAACAGTAAATAACCGTTTTTAATAGAGGTAACACAGAGGCCACAAGCTTTAAGATAGACACCGATGCTACTAGCGAGAACGCTTTACCATAAAGACCATAACAAAGGCCTAAAATGACGCCGCTTCGTAACGACATGCATCATCAGCCAAGTTAACACTCGTTAGGCACAAAATCAACGCAAGTTAGCAACTGTTCACCAAACGACGTCGTTTTTGCAAGGGCAAATACGGCATCGTTTCCCACGCCATGTAAAGGTTAGTATAATACCAACACAGATTTTACATAATTGGTCATTCATGTTATACGTCCGTTGCAAAGTCAGTCCTTGATCACTAACTTTGCAACGAAACGCTAACGTAAGGACAATCGTAAAAAAATAAAAAGCAATTTACAAAAATAATCTTTGGGGTTATCGAACTGTTACAGAGTTAGTCCCTTGTGTTCCGCAACGGAATGCAACAAAATTCAATAAGCTTTTATTCAAACAATCTACCGCAAAGCACGGGCTTACAACCTCGTGAAAATCCAAAAACTAAACAAATAATCTACTTATGTTGTTTAAACAAAAGCGCTTTTCCAAGTTTTTCTACATGAGAAAATGGTGTGAAAGGACATTATTTCTCATCCCTCGGTTATATTACTTAAAAATACCTCTAGATACACATGTATATACAACACTCCTCAATATGCATACCTAGGCCACACAATTATTAAACTTCTTTTCTTTTTACCCAAAGATTTTGATATAATGATATGTAAGTTGCTCGTTAATTTATGTAAGTTGCTCATCAATCTAGAGGTTGTAGTTCAAGCCTTTCTAGAAACATTTGTAGGATATATTGTGAGATAGGTAATATAGGATGCGAAAAAGTTGTTGTTCAAAAAAAAAAAAAAAAAAAATCTATTAAACCTTTTTCATTTACGCCACACATTTATTTAAACTAATTTATGAATCACCAAAATATGTATTTTTTTCGTTTATACCAATCTCGTTCAATTTTTTGTCATAAAATTATACAATTTCAAGAATAAAGTTAACTTTAACATATCAAAACAGTAAAACTAAAAAATTTAAACATCAAACATTAGTTATATTAATATAAAATCACTTATGAGCAACTAAATTACACTTAAATAATGGCTAAATCTGATAATTTATATCTCAATAGTTATTTGTGTTGCTTTAATATATTAGATTTAACTTTATTCTTGTTGTTTCAAAGATTATCGTGAAAAAATTATCCAAGATTACTATAAACAAATCTATATCTATATTAATCTATTAAAAGAGGGTTTTGAGTGAGGTCATGTTTGAATAAGTGTCAATCTTTTATTGGCTAATGCAATTAAATAATATTAAACAATGATGTCATAATTCAT
>CM040238.1:202952696-203019221 GCA_022545495.1 Chrysanthemum lavandulifolium
CATATTCAAATAACGGTACATATAACTATATATAAAATGCGACAAGTATAATACATTTTAAACAAGCAAAAGTTGATATAGATCCAAAATTTACCATGATCCGATGAACCAATAATAGTCATTCGTTTTTATTATGATAAACTTTCACCCTTTTTAAAAATTAAATATCTCGAAACCGTTAATCGTTCTGCGATAAAAATTATACCATCGACGAAATTAAATTATCTTTCTATAGATATCACTACTATATATTTTTAACCATTTTTTCAAAATTTCGGTCAACAAAATCATATATGATTTATGAAATCATATATGATTCGATTTTCTGAATCATATATGATTTTGAGAATCATATATGATTAAAAAATCATATATGATTCATAAAAATCGAATCATACATGATTTTGAAAATCATATATGATTTTTTCGGACGGAATTTTGAAAAAATGTTTGTCGAAAATATATAAAAGTCGTATCATAGAAAGATAATTTAATTCTCGTCGCGATGATATATTATTATTTTTGAAATTTACCGTTTGTAAGATATGTTGTTTTTAAAAAGGTGAAAATGATTTTTATTAATTTAGATAAAGATGGAAGACTAGTTGGTTCGTTCGTTTCTAATGAATATGGATTCTATATTGATCTCAACTCTTTTAAACAATTAGCCCTTCAAATTTATACATACATTTTTATTTAAGTTTAGTATATAGTAATATTTGTTATAGATACATTTATCGAACTTGTTGGACAAGTATTTAGGTTTTTATTTAAAAAAAGAACCCTAACAGAAATCGTAAGATAATTAATTAGGAAGCCATAGTTTCCATTTATTATTTAGATAAATCATATAATTTTATCGGCAAGATGGCAACACAATTAACCACCGTCTTATTTATATTAGCTACGTTTTTTGTTTCGAATACCTTTTATAACAAGTATTAGATTTCATTCCTATAAAACATAATATAAAGAGTCATAAACATATTCGACTTCCTATCATCGATCAAGTTCTTGTTTCAAACTTCGTATCAATTCTGCATTACGATAACAATGGCTTTTAGTCTATACAAACACCCACCCCAACTTACTGATTTTCTGAGTCAATTTCCTGGAGATTTTCGTCATCCGATCACGTCAACTTCGATGCTAAACCAAGGTTTACAGAGTTTCCATTCATCGATCATTCAAGAGTGCCCAAGAGAAAAAGGTATTGTATTATTCATGCATGTTTGGTTTGAAACAGAATGTCCTGTTTTTCAAATCTGTTTTCTTGATTAATCAAGATTCTAACTTATTGTGAATCTTGATTATTATCGCAGGCTAAGTCTACATCAAGAACTTGTAAGCGCCAAGTCTTTCTCCTTATACTTGCAGCCCAGCGATAATGATTCAATCCCAACATCTTCGCTCATCGACTATTCTGCTATGCCGATAAGTTTCATGCCACCACAAGATCCACCAAAAAGACCACGTATCCAACTTGTGAAGACACCTTAAAACTAAAAGAACGGTGCAAAGAAGAAGAGAACAAAAAGGTCAAGTGTGGACAGGTGGTGAGCAGTCACGCAAACAAGCAGTTCCAGATTGTTTGTTGGGACGCATTAGCCACACAAGTTAAAGAACCAAGTAAGAAGAAGAGAAAGACGCCACCAAAGATCGAGTCTGGACCAGTGGTGAAGAATGAGGTTACAGAGCAGTTGCAAAAGTTTATAATGAGTGATGAGATGAATGGTTCAGAACTGAAGTTGGTGATCCAGAAAGTGTTGTATAAGAGTGATTTGAAAAAAGACCAAAACAGGTTGAGCTTGCCCTTTAAGAAGATGGAGACCAGGGGCGGACCCACCCTATGCCAAGGTGGTTCCCGGGAACCACCTTAGAAGCCGGAATTGTATACAGCTGATGCATGAAATTTTGAAGGACCTACCTTGGAAAAATGTTAGGAACCACCTTAGGATGAATTTAAACTAGAAAAAGCTAAAAACCAGGACACAAATCTATTTGATTTAGTAGTGTTTAATAAAGATGATAGTTGTTGAAGAAGAGGAGGTAATAAGATGATGAAATAAAAGAAGAGGAAGAAACTAGTTGGGGAGGATGATGAATAAAATATTAAAATATAATAATGGCAACTTTTTGATAAAAAACAAATGAACTGATGGAGACTGAAGATTTCTTGACGACTAAAGAGAGATTGGAACTGGAGAATAAAAAGGAGATTGAGGTTCGAGTAGTTGGGCCAACACTAGAGATGTATAAGCAACCGATGAGGATGGCGATTTGGGATATGAAAAACACCCATAATCTTGTGTTGAGGACCAACTGGTACCACTTTGTGAAGGAGAACAAGGAATATCTGAAGGAATTATCAAAGATTCAAGTGTGGTCGTTTCGTAAAAACCAGCAGCTGTGCTTTGCTCTTGCAGTTGTGGGGAGACCACCCGATGGCATAAACAGTATTGTTGCTATTTACTCAGATTTTGTTTAATGTAGTTCATTTAATTTAATGATCATATATTAACTTGCAAAATGTATGTACTGATTAATCATATCAATGATATTTGGAAAAAAGAAATTTAAGCATTTCGTCTAATGCAGTCAAATTATTGGTACTTCAATAGGTCATATGTAATCCTTAAAGCTTGATTATTTTGTGGTAAGATTATAACAATGTGAAGTGAAAACTGAACAGTAGCATGCAATATACTTGAAACCAAAATAAAAAGTACGCAGTGTATAATAAGTTGTACCTTTACGTTCATGATTAGTGGAACAATTAATAATGTTTTTTTATAGATTATAAATGCACATCTGAAAACAACGGAAGAATAGAAATTCTATGTGCTAATTAAGTTTTAGTGTTTTCTTAAACATATTAACAAGTTTTTTGAGTTGGTTAGATTTGCGACACTCTTAGTTTCTAACAATATAAACGTACAAGATTGGAATAATAATGTTTGTAACATTGTTTATCGGGATATGACCATATACAGACCAACTATGAAACATAATGAAAAAGTATAGAGTTTACTAAGTTCGGTCTCAAAGCAACATGAAAATTTAGCAAGTTTGTTTGTGAAATAAGAAAAGTGTTTTGCTAATGAGAGCCGTCATCAAAATCAAGTGTTTGTTATGTATCCGGATTTTTAGAGATTGTATCCTCGTTTATCAAAGGTCGTCGTTAACAAAACCCTTAACTGAGATATTTGTGATTCAAAATGTACTTGTTGGAATGAAAAATTAAACATTTAACTAGTTTGAATTATAATTATCAATACAAGTTTAAAACTCAAGGCTGCGTTGCTAATATATTGGATGTCATATCAGGAACCTAAATCGTGTTGAAATGTTCAAATACAGGTTGCGGGAATGTAGGGCTAGCCTCAATGTTACTCGATGTAAAGAGTAGAAAAATTATATTCCAATTTTACATAACGAAAATTTAACAAAAAGATGTAAATTGTAACCTAAAGTAGACCCTGCATCCTGGAAAATACAGGACACTTGAAAAGATAACAACATAACTAGCTAGTAGCTTGATATTATACATGTATCCTAACCAAGAATAGCTTTGATCTTCGTCTTCTGATCGTCTGTTAGTGATGTAGGGAAAAGAACTTCGAAAGTAACGTAAAGATCACCTTTCTTGTTGCTAAAATGTAACGGCATCCCATCACCTTTGAATTTCTTCACCTCCTTTGGTTTCGTAATTCCCTGAATTATCATGCAAATAGTGTAGGTTGATAATAAATTACATGCTTAAGATATTGTATCTATGCAAGTCCTATTTCCTGAATAATAAAGTGAAACGACTTGTACACCATAAGAGATTGTGCTTACCTTGGTACCAATATTCACTAGATGTTCGTCAAGGTGTGTAATGGTCTTCTCGAAGCCAACAAGTGCTTGCGCCTGAAAATATGTAGTGGTTAGTCAATGCACAAATGAGACTTAAACCAAACACAAAGCAAATTATATGTCACTAGATAGACCACCTATCAATGTATCATGTCATACATTTACACCAAAATAAAATGATATCACTTCACCTTATAATAAAATATTTAGTGATGGCATGTGTTAATTTGCACTTATTGCCTGGCCTTCATAACTCATACTAATACAATGATAATTATTTACAAGACAGCCTCATGAAAAATCAGCAAACTTTGGCATTTTTAGCTAAAAAGAAAGCATAAAACAAGTAAATTCTCTTTATAGTATGCATAGGAGCAATCATGTTGGTTTTCAGCATCTCATTAAGGTAAACACTGAAGAAATTTTTTACTACTAGAAAAAAATTACCAAAGTTATTGTGGTGGTTGCGTGGAGGTTATTGCCTTCTCTTCTAAACCTGTCATGTGGTGCTGTACGAACTCGGAACTGCCAAAGATTTGAGATTCAATGTCAGCAATATAATATATTTCCAACATGTTTTACAGTATTGAGTTGTCGATGATAACAAAACTAACCTTCAGATCACCAGGTTCACCGTCTATAATTGGTTCACCCTCCTCATAAAAGACCACTTCCTGTGGCAAAGAAAAGTGGTACAATCGTTAGAGCCATTTTAAGAACAATCAATGGTGTCCCATAAGTGGATACTAAACGAAAGCATAAAGTAACATTATAACTTAGAAGACAGCTAACAACTTACTTGTCCATCTTGCATTCCTTTCTCAATATCAACGGTGTTAATATGTTTAAGAAAACACTAAAACTTAATTAGCACATAGAATTTCTATTCTTCCGTTGTTTTCAGATGTGCATTTATAATCTATAAAAAAACATTATTAATTGTTCCACTAATCATGAACGTAAAGGTACAACTTATTATACACTGCGTACTTTTTATTTTGGTTTCAAGTATATTGCATGCTACTGTTCAGTTTTCACTTCACATTGTTATAATCTTATCACAAAATAATCAAGTCTTTGTTATGTATCCGGATTTTTAAAGATTGTATCCACGTTTATCAAAGGTCGTCGTTAGCAAAACCCTTAAATGAGATATTCGTTATTCAAAATATACTTATTGGAATGAAAAATTAAACATTTAACTAGTTTGAACTATAATTATCAATACAAGTATAAAACTCAAGGCTGCATAGCTAATATATTGGATGTCATATCAAGAACCTAAATCGTGTTGAAATGTTCAAATACAGGTTGCGCGAATGTAGGGCTAGCCTCAATGTTACTCGATGTAAAGAGTAGAAAAATTATATTCCAATTTTACATAACGAAAATTTAACAAAAAGATGTAAATTGTAACCTAAAGTAGACCCTGCATCCTAGAAAATACAGGACAGTTGAAAGATAACAACATAACTAGCTTGATATTGTATATGTATCCTAACCAAGAATAGTTTTGATCTTCTCTTCTGATCGTCTGTTCGTTAGTGAGGTAGGGAAAAGAACTTCGAAAGTAACATAAAGATCACCCTTCTTGTTGCTAAAATATAACGGCATCCTTAAAACATTGATGAACAAACATTATATACTGATGAACATACTGACAAACATACTGATGAACATACATTTTATCAATGGACGGTCTTGAAATTTTTTGACCTTTTTGCTTGTCCGTAACATTTTTTTCCTCATTTATTCTAGTTTTTTTTTGTTGCTACTAGTTTCTAAAAGAGTACTTCATCAGATGATTATGCATGTATAAAATTCTAAATAAATTTGATTTTTTTAACCTTAAATGATGAACTTACGCCTATCCAAATTTTCTTCAACTTCATTTTCATTATCGGAAGTTAAATCTATTTCTTCTTCTGGTTTATCCTTTTTAGGTTTGCAAAGTGCACGTAATCTCTTACTTTGTCTTATAGGTTCTAAAAAACTATTTTTTTTTTTTTTTTTTGTTAAATTCAAATATTCATGAATAAATAACTGTTAATTGAGTAATTATAGAATAATTGATGAACTTACGATTAGGATTCATCTTTTCAAGTAGATTATCGGAGAACATAAATTACTGAGAATCGACCGTACAAAATGCGAAAACCTAAACCATAAATTTTTGCACAATTTTTGGTGAGAGAATTGAGAGAGAATAGAGTTATTTTAGAAATGAATAATGATGGAATCAGGGAGTGGAGGGAAAAGATGGGACGTCTTTGGTTTGTTAAATGACAATTTTAGCCCTCTTATTAAGAGGACATGCACCCATGTGAGTTGTTTTAATATCACCGGTTCAATGGGATGAGTTTGGGATCCAATCAGCCAAATCACTTTTTACGCTTTTTAATTTTTTTTATCCCTTTCTAAGGGATCCCAAGTCTATGGTGATAATATATGAAGGCATAGCTTTGCATAATTCTTTACATGATACGAACATAAAAAAAGTCATGTGATAGTAAACAACTTTCATGAGTGTTTCAAATTAGTAACCCTAATTTTATTTTAACATAAAAAATAATTGAAGTTTCGATATATTGTTGTTAAAATGTTCAAAAGAATGATATTTAAGGTATTTATAAATACATCCACTGATTATGCTTTAGTAATAGATATCCGCCACTTATTAAAACCTTAACCAGCTTCATGTACAACCAACTTATTTCACAAAAGAAAAGAGAAACAAGTGGCAAAATAATAATTAAGATTGAATAGTGTTTTGTTTTGGTCCTTCAAACATAATAACATCTCTGGAACGTTTTATACTTTTGAGTGGTTTTTATCATACAAAAAAAAGCTTAGATTGACTTGGTTAAAACAAGATGCAAACTTGGTATCATTTAAGGATTTACCGCAAATTGTGTAATTTTTCTATTATATGATAGATTCAAGCTTTGAGTCTTCATCTTTGTCAATTGTTTGATTTTTCTCGTAAACTTATATTATCAGAAAGATATACTAATTATAAAATTAGAAATATGTGAACTTTAAACTACAAAATTAGGTTATAATAATTGATAATTGTTAATTTACAAAATTTAAAATACAATATTTGTCAAAATGTTGATCACTGTAGATATACGTTTAAGCATTAAAGTAATATTACTTTATATATGTTTAAGCATTGAACTAATATACGTCTTACTTCAATGCTTAAACATATATAAAGTAAACTAAGCTTATATGTTTATGTTGGGTTCAGTAAATACTCAAACCATTTAATCTAGGATTTGAATAGAAAATATCCCAAGTGTTTAGACCGTTAAACACTAACAGGTCACTGAGTGCATAGTCTCTCACTGAGCCATCTTCAGGATACTCAGTATAAGGCAAAGAAGAAGTCTCTTCACTCAGTAAGGCGGAACTTAAAGGGTGAAGACGAGTCAAGAAGAAGATGGTGGATTCGGTGGTGATGACAATAACTCATCGAATCTCTAAAACTCTCTCAACTACTTACATCAAGACAAACCAAATAGAAGATCAAGGATATGAAGATTGAAGAATGAGCGGGATAAGTTCGAATCGGATAAGGCGAAGTCCGTATCAACCAAAGTCAACTTTCCACGAATGGCAAACTATCGTGCTCGGTGTCATCACCGACCTTTGGAAAGCATTATTGTCTTTTACTTAAAATGGTCTTTATAAATGAGACAAAATACATCGATATTTTATCTTACGTAAGTTGTCGGTTGTCACTTAGGAAAGAGTTAAAACTCATATTTGTATAAATAGCATAAGAGATGGAGTGAAAGATTCAAGCTTGTGAATTGTAAAACACACATACATGAAGCCATCTTTCACTCCTCCAAATACAACTTAATCTCGAGATAGCTCGGTGGGTACTTGTAGTTGTGCTCGGACTTAGCTTTGAGCTTCATGAGGAGTTACACCCTTTGTCATTTCAATCCCAAGTACTATTCATAGTACTTGGGTAATGTATTCTTGTTTGATTCATTTCTAATAAAGAATATTATGTTGAAAATTATTCAGTGTGTTTTACTTACATCTTATCAGTCATAGATTCACTATTAACTTGTTTTTTAAATACTTAACTGTTTTACGATAGTGAATAGGGCTCGGCTGATTATTAAACCTTTTTTAAGCCGCTCTAAAACGTTTTTAAATCAGGATCCTTATGGCTGAAATTGATGTACCCCAACTAGTCGATAAAAAGGGTGAAGCTTATTCAGCTATTGCCCCTAGACTTGAAGTTGGTAAATTCAACAAATGGAAAAAGCGTATGCTTTGCTATTTGATTGGGATGGAACATTAGTATATCAAGTGTAAAAATGAAGGTCCATTTATCCCAAAGACTGCTGAAGGTTTGCCTAAACACAAGCTCGATGAACTCGAGGATGAGAGGAGAGTGGTCAACCAGGACCAAAGACTCAAAAGTATCATTATATAATGTCTTCCTGATGATATTATGGAGTCAGTTATAAGCTGTAGTACAACTAAACAAACCTGGGATGACCTAGTCCATAGCCATGAAGACCCATCTGATACCAAGGAAAACAGGATAATGGGCCTGAAACTTGAGTATAACACCTTCAGGGCTAAGGACTCAGAAACTTTGTCTCAAACTTACACCCGGTACAAAACTCTTTTAAATGAACTGTCTAATAATGGTGTTAAGTTGTCCAAACATGAAATCAATGTTGGTTTTGTCAATAGTCTCCCTGAGAAGTGGCCGAATTTCTCTCAGGGACTTAGGAATGCTAATCATATCCGAATCTTGAACTTCACGAAATTTATGGAAATTTGTCTTTGAGGAAAACCTCATCAATAGGCGATACCGACTTAAAAAGTCTCGAAGTCAAAAGTCCCCGACCACCACTTCAACACCAATATCAACTGCTTTCTATTCTAACAATGTGGTTCAAGATTTCCAAGAAAATTCGGATGATGAGCCCGATGAGAGATCAAGTGAGGAGTACCTAAATGACACGAACGTTGAATTTCAGAAAAGGCACTCCTTGCTAACTCTCGGAGGTTTATAAAAAGAAACAAAGGTTTTCAAATGCTAAAGCAAATGAGGACACCAATGCTTTAAGTGTCACAAAAGAGGTCATTTGCAAAAGATCTGCTTTTCAAAACAATTCTCAACCCTCGTATAAACCATCGTGGTCAAATCGGTCCACAGCTTTACCAAACTTCAACCAAAATCTATCGGTCTTATCAAAATTTTCAAAACAAATCGAACAAAACAAAACCGTTGATTTTGAAGCTAAGTATAGGAAATTCAAAGCTAAGCTTGCATTGCTTGAGGCCAGTCCTCGAAACAACAAAAGTGTTCAATGCATGCGGGGTAAAACAAAAGGCCTTGTCATGAAACCTTCAACTAGGATGAAGAGCCGGTCTCATTTGATGATGAAATGGTGCATGTCGATGCTAATCGATGGCCCTCTCGAAGAGGACAAGCTAGGCGTTGGAAAAATCATGCCAGGAATGGAGAGTGGGTCAACATCACAATGAAGAAGGTAAATATTTTACTTTCTATGAATGACGACTCTGATTGGCAGTCCTATATGAATTATATCAATGTTGACCTTAAGTTTGTAGAAGAGCAACGATTAAATCTTTTTTCAAAATATAACAAGCTAAGTTTTGAACTAAACAAGTGTAGGGATGAACTGCTTCTTTTAAAAAAAATAAGCTTGAGGCTATCACTTTGCAAATTCAAAACACTAAATTAGTTAAAAGAAATCAGGCTCTTCAAGATGAACTTAAGAAAGAAAAGGAAATCATTACTAGTTGGACTGCTAAGAATCCAAGAGTCTTTGATGATGTGGGAGCCCCCAGTAGCAAAAAGAGAGTCATGTGAAGATCATCTCCCTGACTCTCACAACAAAGACGAGTCTCCCAAACCATTTGTGTCTGGTGGCATGATTACCAATGTCTTGACTATTCCCAAGCCCAGTGATTGGATTGAACGGGTTAATCCTGATAGTAAGCTTCCTAATTTCGATTCTAGAAGAATTCTAGAGCCTGAAAGTCAAGCTCTAAAGAGCATGCTTGGACTCCCTGATGTGCCCAGTAGTACTGAACACATCTCCGAGTCTCAAGCGAATCTCAAGCACCACTTCCACCCTGGAACCTCTTGAGTGGTCTTGCTCCTAGCTCGAGCTTACTCCATTACAATTCACTCCACACTCACCAAAAGAAAGGTTGGACTTGGTAGAACCATCCTAAAAGACCATCAAAACCAATTCAACAAGAATCTACCCCACCAAGCCGACCAAATTCAAGAATGGTCGAACTTGTGAGGAAGCTAACGATAAGATGGAATCTATCGAAGAGTTCTGAATCAATCAAGGAAACAAAGTCACCTCCTCTAGTTCCTTAAAGTCAAAAGCCACCACCAAAACCAAGCGAAGTGTGATCTATGCCACTATACCGGTCATACCACTAACAATCATTATAGAATCATTTTTGTATGATCCGCAAAAGGATGATCACAGAACTTCGATCACTTACAATATGTAAGTTCACCAAGAAAGCAAACTATAAAAATGTTGGTCATCGGTATGCTTCAACCTCTAAATCGCTCAAAGTCTAGACGAAACCCTTTCCTCCCTGCCCACACTGTAGTTTCAATGATCATCACCGATAAGCGCCTCATGAACACATCTTTGTGAGATTTGTGGAAATCCAACTCATGAGACATCTCAGCATGACAGTGTCATCCAAGCAAGGAGAAGTTCCAAGCAACCCAGAATCACTGAGTCATCCTCAGTCTCCAAATGCAAAACCTGTGGTAGCACAATGCACTCAACCACTGACCATGAGTCAATTGCCAAATTCAAACATGTGGAAAACTAGAAGGGGGGGGTTGAATAGTTTTGCCAATTTTAAGTTAGTTTCAAAAACTTTAGATTCATTAATTTGTGAGATCTTATGGATGTAGAGAAAGTATAGATCTAATGATAAAGCAAGTAAATAAAGTAAAGCAAAGGGATAGAAATTACACAACCGATGTATAGTGGTTCGGCTACAAGGACACCTTCCTTGTCCTACTCCACTCCCCGAGTCACCTACTCGAGAGTTCAAGCACTATGTCAACAAACTCCTTCACTTGGCGGAGAAGCCTTCACAACGTTGCTTACACCTTTTTCCGGTACAAAGCTAGATACCGAGTCCGTAACACGGTGGACCAAACCAACACGACTATTACACAACAAATATGTGAAATATCAAATACAAGATCTTCGCTACAGAAATCTTGCAGAGTGACAAATCAATCAAGGACCCCTTGCTTGGATGACTTGTAGAATGCTCGTGATCTCGCCTTAGAAAAGGACCTATATGAGAATCACAATAGAAAGAAAGAAGAACAACTCTCTAGATCAAGTGATCTATATGTTAGAAGAGAATGAGAGTGTTTGAGAGATTTAGTAAGAAGAGTGTTGGGATATGAAAGTGCTGAAGATATGAAAGTACCGTGGTCGCAGCAATCTTGGAAAGAGTCAAAGAGTCAAAGTCTTGCTAAAGACAAAGTCAAAGTCTTGCACTATGAAGTCAAAGTACTGCAAGAATAAAGAACTGTTATATTCGTTTATGGAAAGTATTGTATTCTATGTTTAGATTACTTGTCGTACAAGAATACAAATTGTAAACCGACTAGGATATCCTTGAGCCTATAAAAGGACTCCTAGATTGGCATTAGAGGTACGAGTTTATAAGATTTTAGAGTTTACAAATTCACAAGTTATTTAGTGTTTTAGAGAGAAGTTCGATAATCTTAGAGTTGTTTAGAGTATCTGCATAATAAGCAGATTTAGAGTTTATAATAAAAGTTATTCTTCTTAGCTTTGTTAAGTAAATTCACGTGTTAATAAAGATTGCTCGGTGTTTCTTTGTTAATAACTTAGGATTTATCCGAGGTTATTAAACCTTAACAAGCTAGTTAAGTTAGTTTGGTTAAAGTATATCGATCCAACAAGTTGTATCGAGCTTGTGTGGAAACTCGACTAGGAAGAAACCCTACTTCAACAATATTCAAGATGTCGATGAAGTCGCTTCCACCACCCTCAATCACCTCACTCGAATTCCAATAATCAAAAGGAGAATATGATCTCGGTGCATGAAGATGAGGCGTTATATTGCCATTCTGCACCATGCTTTATGGAATGTAATTTTGAATGGCAATGAAGTAGTTCCAACCTATTAATATTCTGGACAACCAATTGCACCAAAGGCGGTCTTACCAAAGAAGAACCCTAAGGAATCAAGAAAAGGCACTAAACATTCTCTTATCGCTATTCCGGATGGTCATCTTCTCAAATTTCATGATGCTAAAGATGCTAAGCGACTCTGGGTGCTCTCAAGACAAGATTTGGAGGAATGAAGCCTCTAAGAAGATGCATGTAAATTTCTTTGAAGCAACAGTTTGAAACTTTCACAGTGGGAGAAAGGGAGAGTCTTGATGTCGCATATGATAGGTTTCAAAATCTCCTCAACATGTTGGAGTTATACAAGGCGTATGTCGATTGAGGATGCTAATTTGAAGTTTCTAAGAAGTTTGCCATCTACATGGCATGTGATTGCTACAATGATCGAGGACAACAAGGTTTGGATGTCATGGACTTTGATGATCTCTATCATCAATTGAAGGTGTATGAGCATGAGATGAGTGGTCAAACAAATTCTAAGTCTCACAAGATAGCTTTTCTATCATCGAAAGAAGGGCGATTATACATCAAAAGTCGCTTCTCCTCAAAGTTGTTTCTCAAAGTACTCATTTTACAACCCCTTCATATGCTCAAGAGCCCCACCACCTACCACTTTGCACTCGAGATGAAGTTGTGTGCTCCTTCTTTGCACAACAAGCCGCTTTACATGTCACTTATGAAGAGGATCTCGCATGCATTGAAGAAGATGCACTTGAAGAAATTGATATCGGTGGCAAGTTGCTATGATCACCGCAAGGATCAAAAGTATATGAAGAAAATAGGCAAAAGTATTGATTTCAAACCAAAACAAGGAATAACTTTTGACAAATCCCAAATTGAATGCTTCAATTGTCAAAAGATCGGTCACTTTGCAAGGAGTGCAGATTTGCTAAGTATCAAGCAAGCAGAACATCCGAGAAGCCAAAACTTGAGCTCAAACAAATTCCAATAATCGAAACAAAGGCTTTGGTTGCTCAAGAGAAGTTATCGAAGTTGACCGGAGTGAAGAGTTTGATGATGAACCAAGAACTTCTTGTATGGTAGCGATGGAAGATGCAGTTGAAGACACAATGGATGCATTGGACTTGGAGCACTGTTTTTGATGAAGAACCTGAACATGCTGCTTTGGAATCTGATGATGGCTTTGGAGGATTTGATTGGAGCAAAGAAAGTGAAGATGATCATGTTCTTCTTGCAATGGTGGCTACTTCACCAATTCAGTCTCCTATCTCTGAGGTTTGTTCCAACTGTTATGATTTTTATCTAAAATTGCTTAACAGTTATGTGATTGAAAGGGATAATTGTGTTAAGGCTAGGTCTGAGGTAGCAGGGTATCAAATTACTTTAGAGTCTATGGAAGCTAAAATTATAACACATGAAAATAATGAAATGGCTTGGGCTGAAAAGTATGAACAACAGGATTACCAGTTAAAACTTAGTGAATGGAAACTAAATTGTAAAATTGCTGAAATTGAGAAATTAACTAAGGAAAGAGATGATCTGTTAGAAAAGTTTGCTGCCTGGAATGAATCTGGTTTATCCCATGTTACTTATGTTGAAAAACAAAGAAGAGCATACATTAGAACTGGATTAGGTTTTGGTATGGACTTTGATAATATAGAAGAAAACCAACCTAGTGATCAGGATGTAGGTGATTTTGAGGACATAACCACTAGTGATGATGAACTTATTAACTATGTAGATACATCTAGTAATGAGGACTCAATAAGTGAACCACCTCCTGAGTATAAGAAAGACAAGGGATATAATGTTGTCCCACATCCCATTAGTCATCAACCCATAAGGCCTGATGTTTCTCGATTTGGTGTAGACAGTCTAGAGTTTAGGAAGAAGCTTGTTGCTCAATCTAGATCCGAAAAACCCAAAGAAGTCATTGAAAATAATGTTCAAAATCAAGCGGTACCTTTAAATCAAAGTCTTGCTCAACAAGCGATACATACAAAAACCTTTTCAAAACATTCTTGCTAAACCTTTTGGGATAACTTTGGTCAAAACAGTTTTATCATTCACCAAGAAGGCAAAATAATTTTGGGCATAGACATAGAAGAAATCACTTTGGACATATGGGTCAAAACCGTGTTTGTGTGTTATAGTCCTAATCACTTAATCAAAGATTGTGATCGACACTCGAATACCTTAGCAAATTTCCAAAGAACGGATCATCAACCACAAACCTAGAGAGCACAAACCGGTTTGGAATAATTCAAATAGGGTTAATCACGAAACTTCACACCGGATCATAGATACCCACATCGAGAAGACCTTTTCAAAACCTTGAAGATCTCACAAGACTTTCCAAAGTTGCTCGAAAACAAGGTCTCGATCACACTACTTGGAATAGGAATCCTAGGAGATCTCACTATCAACCTAGAAAGTCACATAGGGATCTAGATCACAGAACCACGTGTTAAACCGAATGGGTTAAGAGAGAAGTCTTCTTGAGGACACACAAGACTTTCAACAAAAAGTGAATCTGACGTTTTTGTGTCACAAGAAAAAGCTAATAATCTTGTAAAAGATATTTATGTTGAAAAACCAGAAAGTTTTGAAAATCCACATGCTAAAGGTCAAAAGATAATTTTGGATCATCATTTGAAAGATAGTGGGAATTACATACTCAAATAATTTGAGTTTGTAACTCCCCAAGGGGAACACAAGTCAGTAATGGCTTGGGTTCCTAAAAATAATTAACTCTTTTCTTTATGTGCAGGGCAACCCAGAAGAGGAGCTTAAAGATCATCTAATTGTGGATAGTGGTTGCTCTGGAAGTATGATAGGAGACAAAGAGATTACATGCGATTTTAGAAATATTAGTGGAGGAAGAGTTGCATTTGGGAATGATCCCAATGGAGGAAAGATTCTTGGAAAAGGAACTATCAAAGCGGGGCTTATCGACTTTGAGAATGTTAGATATGTGAAGGAGCTTAAGTTCAACTTGTTATCGCTCTCAAATTTGTGATAAAAGCATCCCGTGTTATTCACTAACACGTAATGTCTCATCCTTTCCTCTGATTTTAAGCCTGTTGATGATGATTTAGTAGTCCTTAGAGTACCAAGGACAAATGATGTATATAGTTTAGAGATGAAGAGTCTACATTCTTATGGAAGAGCCACATGTTTGGTGGCTAAAGCAACATCTGAAGAGGCACATCAATGGCATAGAAGATTGGGCCATGTTAATTTCAAGAATATCAACAAACTGGTCAAAGGAAATCTAGTTAGAGGTTTACCTTCAAAGACTTACAAGAATGATCAATCATGCTTGGCATGCAAGAAGGGTAAACAACACAAAGCTTCCTCGCAAGAAGCTTGAGGAAAGAACTATTAGAGAACCATTGGGTGTTACATATGGATTTGTTTGGACTGTCTCGTGGCAAGTTTAAACAAGAGAAAATACTGTTTGGTTGTTACAGATGACCGCAGAGATTCAGTTGGGTTTTCTTTTGGGTTTTAAAGATGATACTTTTATGCTATTCGGACAATCGATTATAGCACTTGAAAACCAATTGAGACTCAAGGTTAGAGGTATTAGATGTGATAATGGATGAATTCAAGAACAAGCTTATGGATGAATTTTGTACTAACAAAGGTATAAAGAGGAGTTTAGTATTGCTAGAACACCACAAAGAAAATGGTGTTGCAGAGAGGAAGAATAGGACTTTGATTGAAGCGGCAAGGACTATGCTAGCGATTCCCATCTACCTATTCAATTACAGGCGTGTCATAAGTACTATGTACTTATGAGTCTCTGTCACCAAACCACGTATGAAGACACCCTATGAATTGTCGATGGGCAATAAACCCAACATTCGTTTTATGAAGCCTTTTGGATGCCCTCTCACTATTTTAAACACCATTGATAATGCAGGAAGTTTGATGGCAAGTCCAAGAAGGATATTTATTGGGTTATTGCACTAACAAGAAGGCTTTAGAGTCTACAACAGAGTTACTAAGAAGATTCAAGATTGTCTTCATGTTGAGTTTTTAGAAGATCAAGACAATGAAAAAGGTAAAGGTCCTAATTGGATGTTTGATCTTGAGGTTTTAACTCCTTCAATGAATTATGTACCTGTTAGAGAAGAAAATCAACCTATGCACAATGGAGAAGATTTACAATATGTTGTTCATGGAGTCAATATTAGACCTGATGTTGTTCATAATGAAGATCCTGTAAGTCCAAAACAAAATCTTGAAGTTCCCAAGCAAAGTCTCGATTCTTCAAAACAAAGCTTGTTGCACCACAATCCTCATTATCTGCCGAGGATCAATCTATTCAAGAGGAACTTAATCGGATGCTTCTTCAAGATGTATTAGCACATTCTTACACTTATGAACAAAGGAGAGCTTATGAAGAGGCAAAGAAGAAGAACAAGACTACAGAGTTCTCTCACAAGACTTTGACAAGATTTTTCGACCAAAGTATCTTCTGCACTGATAATGATTTTAGATGATTTGGATGATCCTACCATGCCTGGATTAGAAGAAACTGATGATGAGCTTGAAGATGAAGGTATTTTCTCAGATTCTAATGAAGGTGCTGATTATACTAACTTGGATGATGCATATGGCGTTCCACAGTCTCCAATCTTATGGATTCATAAGAATCATCCAACTGATCAAATCATTGGTCCATCTACTTCTGGAGTTATGACAAGACACAAAGCTAAGATTTTTACAAAACCTCATAATGCTTTACTTAGCTTTGTCTACAAACAAAACAGGCTGAATCATAAGGATCATCAAACCTGCCTATTTACTTGTTTTATCTCTCAAGAGGAACCCAAGAACATTGCTCAAGCTTTGACTAAAGAAAGCTGGGTTGAAGCTATGCAGGAAGAACTTCTTCAATTTAAACTTCAAGAAGTTTGGGTTTTATGTGATCTTCCGATGGGAAGAGAGTTATTGGAACCGATGGGTTTTCGAGTGAAAAGAGATGAAAGAGGCAATGTTATCAAAAACAAGGCAAGGTTAGTAGCTCAAGGCTGCAGACAAGAAGAAGGTGTAGATTATGATGAAGTATTTGCTCCTGTTGCAAGGATTGAGGCTATTAGAATATTTCTTGCTTTTGCTTCATACATTGGTTTTCAGGTTTACCAAATGGATGTCAAGAGTTCCTTTCTCTATGGCACTATTACAGAAGAGGTGTATGTGAAACAACCTCCAGGTTTTGAAGATCCTAAACACCCAAACAAAGTCTACAAGGTGGTTAAGGCTCTTTATGGCCTTCATCAGGCACCTAGAGCTTGGTATGAGAGGATCTCTACTTTCTTATTGCAACATGAATACAGGAGGGGAGCCATAGACAAGACTTTGTTTATCAAGAGAGACAAGAAGGATATCATGTTAGTACAAGTCTATGTTGATGATATCATCTTTGGGGCTACCAAACAGTCCATGGTTAAGGAATTTGAGCACCGATGCGTAAGGAATTTCAAATGAGTTCAATGGGAGAGTTAACTTTCTTTTGGGACTTGAGTTAGCGGTCAAAGGAAGGAATCTTTATCACCAAGACAAGTATGTTCTTGACATACTTAAGAAGTTTAATTTTGATGATATGAAGGTTGTTACTACACCTATTAAATCTATCAATTCATTGGGCAAAGATGAAGATGGACATCCTGTTGAAGTCAAGTTATACGAGATCAATGATTGGCTCTCTTATGTATCTTATCGCATCAAGGCCCGATATCATGTTTGCATCTGCTTATGTGCAAGATATCAAGTCTCACCAAAGATCTCTCACATGAATGCAAAGAAGAGAATTTTATGTTATTTAAAGCAACAACTTAAGTTGGGGTTGTGGTATCCAAAAGAGTCACCTTTTCACTTAGAAGCTTTTTCGGATAGTGATTATGCGGTGATAATTATGATAGAAGATCAACAACGGTGGATGCCAATATCTTGGAAGAAGGTTAGTCTCCGGAAATGCAAGAAGCAAACAATTGCGAGAACATCATCTCATCGAGGCTTAATATGTAGTTCTTTGCAAGTCTGTTGTGGACAAGTTTTGTGGATGCGTAATCAACTCTTGGACTATGGGTTCAATTTCAAAATACTCCTATCAATATTGATAATGAGAGTACCATTTGTATTGTGAAGAATCCATGTATCATTCCAAGACAAAGCATATTCATATTAGGCATCACTTTATCGAGATTGTTATGAGCACGTGCTCATTAATGTTGTTAAGGTTCACACAGATGACAATGTAGTGATTTACTCACCAAAGGTTTTGATGTTTCAAGATTCAATCACTTGGTAGTGAGTATTGGCATGATTAACTACTAAGATACATTTGAGGGAGGACTATCGATGTTAGTATAGTCCTGTATTGCTTGAGGGAGGATAATTGTGTATACTTAGTTTCTATGGAGGAATTTGGAAAAGTCTTGTTTTTCCGAAAATCTTGCTTGGAGTAATCTTGCTTCACGGAAAATCTTGCAAAGTCGATCGTTTGTCGTAATAGATCTTGTTCCAACGGTTATATTAAGGGGTAATTAATGCTAACGGTTGTTTTATTTTGGGCAGTGATTTTTCAAATCTCTCCTATAAATAACTACTTTCCGATTTTCCCTCTTATATTCTATTTCTCTCATTCTTATTTGATTTAAATTCTTATTGTGCTTACATAATCACTAATGGCGAATCGACCTACTGTTTCAAAGCACACTATGGTAGCCAATTTAGACAAGACTGAAGACAATGAGGCATTTCATGATATTATTGATTATCTAACTGGGTCGCCTATTAGTTATGCTCTTTTAGTGGAGCCGGATATTATTGAGCCTTGGATTCAAGCATTTTGGGCTACTGCGAGAGAAAACATGGAGAATGAAGAATTTTATATTAGAGCTATTGTTGTTGGACGAACTGTGAAGATTACTGAAGCATCTATTAGAGAGGATTTGATGTTTAATGATAATGATGGTGCTATTCGTTTTGCCAAGGAATTGATTTGGGAGACTTTTGGGCATATTGGTTATGAGGGTTCTTTAATGAACAAACATTGAAAGCGCTTGTTTTGTCCTCAATGGAAGTTTTTAATACATGTGTTGTTACACTGTATTAGTGCTAAAAGTACTTCTTGGGAGCAGTTTGGGTCTAATATAGCATCTGCTATGGTGGGATTAGCTACAAATCGTATTTTTAATTTTTCAAGGCTAATTCTTGATGGCATGCTTTCACACATCAATCATGGATCCAAATGGTTAATGTATCCCAGGTTTGTACAAGTTTTTCTGAACAAACAACTTGCTGATGTTCCTAAGCCTACAGACTTATTGCCTGTTATTGTTCAACAATCCAAGATTTTTACTTTTATGGCTAGAAGAAGTGATTTATTTCAAGGTCCAGATACACCATTAACTACTTCTATGATGGAAGTTGTTCAGTCATTAGAGCAGATGATGAAGATGATGCGATGAAGTGAAAGTATCGATCTCGGGAACCGCAACTGCTTGCATCTGAAAGTCTTGCATCTGCAAATCTTGCATCTGAAGGTACTGCATCTGCAAGTACTGCTTCGCATGAAGGTACTGCATCTCCACAGGGTACTATTTCTCCAAGCCCTGAGGTTCAAGAAGAAATTGCAAGATCACCTTCTCCATTTCCACAACGAGGTGAAGATCCACATACTATACCTCGTGAAGGTTTATCTTTGGATAATTATGCTTTGACAAGGGAGATAGTTAAGTTGCAAAAGACTACTAAGGTTCAAGCCAAGCAGATAAAGAAATTGAAGTTAAAATTTAGAAGGCTAAAATCTTTTGTCTGGCCTTTGATTAAAGAGTTTCGTATCTGGGTCAAATCAAAGAAGAAAGCACAAAGGCAGTCTAAGACAAGTAAACACTCAAAGGTTCATAAACCATCTTCAGTCAACTTGGGAGGAATTTAGAAGAATGTAACTTGAAAGAAGATATGGTTAAAGAAAATGAACCTGAAAGTTCTAAAAAGTCTGAAGAAAAGATCATTCAAGATACTGATGAGCAAGCTCAAGTTCAAAGTACTGATGATGATCAAGGTACTAAACAACAAAGTTCTGCTGATGATACTTTCAGACAAGAGGTAATAACTCCAAGAGCATTAGATTTTGATGAGGAAGCTGGTCCTTCAACAACTGTACATGAAGAAGTTGTTGGTCCCTCAACTGTTTTTCAAGAGGAGGAAGCTATTCTCAAACCTATTCATTCTGCAAGTGATGATGAGTTCATTGCTACAATTTTAGGAGATTTATCACAACCAAGAGGAGGAGTTACTATTCGAGAAATACAAGAAGAAGAACAACAAAGAACTTCTCAACCTACAATTGATCCTAAGGATAAAGGAAAGGGTGTTCTGGTTGAAACTAAGAAGAAAAAGATAACTTTGGCGTAAATTAGAGCAATTGAAGTTGCTAGGAATGAAGTCAGCACTAGAAAGCTTCAAGAAGAGTTAAATGCTAAAGATAGAAGCTCGGGAAGCTCAAGAAGCTCAAAATAGAGAAGCGACTCAAAAGGTACAAGATGAATTTGATGTCAAGTCTTGAACCATTACAATCACTGTTCTGTTAGATTTATGCCAAGAAGACTTAATAAAGCTAAAGATGTAAATGCTATGATGGCTTATCCGAAAAGTCAAGGGTATAAAGGATTGCGAAGTTCAATTATTTTGAGATGAAAAGATTATATGATGTCGCTAGGGAGGATTATAAGAAGGATGTTGCAGGCATTAAAGACTTTAGAGAAGAAGCTACCTAGATCAAGTCGAAAGAAAGAAGAGCTTGAAAAGAAAAAGGAAAACCGAAGTTATGAGATGTTCGGTTCTCAAAGAAAGAAAAGTTGAATTAAGATCCGAGACTAGTGATGAATTAAGGAATTATCTCGAGTAGTAGATTTTGATTATTCAAAAGAAGATAATGACATGAAGATGAACAATCAAAGATTAGTGTTTTTGAAGTTGTGAAATCCAAGGATGGAGATTACATGATTTTTCATAAAGAAGATGAAAGCTTCAAAGTTTTCAAAAGGCTATGGGACTTATCGCACATTATAGATAGAGTAGACCTATTCTATTTATATCATGTGGTGAAGGCTTACTTTGAAAATAATCCATTAGAAGGGATTGGTTTAGTTTTACATGGTGATCTAATAACCGCATGGGAAACCAAGAAGAGAGCACGATGATGTTTGGAAGAATCAAGAAAGTTGGGAAATTGTTTGTCAAGATTCTTTGAAGAGTCCGGAGTTCATGTTTTAGAGTGGAAAATGGAACAATGATACACATGTTTGCGAGAAGAAGATATCCTCTCACAGTTGAGCTCATGAGAAGAATGCTAGAGCATGGATTGGAAGTAGAAGAGGATAATGAAACCGCTTGCATGGTTATTAACTTGTTTATCAACCGGACTACTATTATTGAGAATGATCAATAACTAGTATGAATTTTATTTGAATAAATACTTTTGATATATCGATTTTTTTTCAAAGTATCGCCGATCGACAAGACTTTCATTAAAGTATTGTTTGCGAAAATAAACCGCTTAAAAGAATTTTAAATGAAACCTTTGCTAAGTAATAAATATTTTGAAATAAAGGTTGAATAAATGGTTTTGTGATGATAACATCAATAGGTTATCAATCCACCATGGTTACAAAAGGATTGACTAATCCATGAGCAAACGGCTCGTAAAGATATATCAAATCCGTTTTAGTTGACAACTTGCTAATAAGTTGGATGGTAATCAACTCACCATATCGAGAATGTGAAGAGTTGGCTAGCCCACAAGAAAATGGCTTGTGGTAAAGGCATGGAAAAACCATTATATGGTAATTAGTTCACCATTAGATAGAAGAACTAACTAGTCCGTAAGGTGCACTTTTGGTAAAGACAAATCAAATCATTGATAGCTGGTGGTTTGCTAAAAATCATATGGTTATCAATGTACCATGGTCTTACACACCAAAACATTTGGCTACTCCGAGATAATGGCTTTGGTAAAGAGATCTAAATCCATTAAGTTTTCAATGATTCACCTCTCACAGGAGTTAACACACCGGAAGTGATGAGAATAGTATGCAACTTAAACTGAATTAATGTACAAAATTGTCATATGTTGTTGTGTTCTTTGAAAAGATGGAGCTTGTTGAATGTTGTTTGTAAAAGAATAATTCTAAGAGATACTTTGACAAGCACGTACATTACGTAGATACAATCCAAAGACTAAGAAACAATTTGTCCTTAAAGATGAAGTTGTTAAAGATATATTCACAAAGGGAACTTGAAGTCAAGCAAGTAGAATTCAAGTTAGGGAGGATTGTTGGGATATGAAAGTCTCAAGATATGAAAGTCTTCAAGATATGAAAGTATCTTGTAAGTCGCAAAGTACTAGAAAGAGTCAAAGAGTCAAAGTACTGCTAAAGACAAATTCAAAGTACTGCATTATGAAGTCAAAGTACTACAAGAACAAAGAACTGTTATATTCGTTTATGGAAAGTATTGTATTCTATGTTTAGATTACTTGTCGTACAAGAATACAAATTGTAAACCGACTAGGATATCCTTGAGCCTATAAAAGGACTCCTAGATTGGCATTAGAGGTACGAGTATATACGATTTTAGAGTTTATGAATTCACAAGTTATTTAGTGTTTTAGAGAGAAGTTCGATAATCTTAGAGTTGTTTAGAGTATCTGCATAATAAGCAGATTTAGAGTTTATAATAAAAGTTATTCTTCTTAGCTTTGTTAAGTAAATTCCGCGTACTTAATAAAGATTGCTCAGTGTTTCTTTGTTAATAACTTAGGATTTATCCGAGGTTATTAAACCTTAACAAGCTAGTTAAGTTAGTTTGATTAAAGTATATCGATCCAACAAAGAGGGGTAAGTTAGAATGAAGAAATGGCTCTCTATTTATAGGCAATTTCTTCCACTGTTCCCCGGATCCCACGGATCCCTCCCACTTGGGATCCTTCTAGTGTAATCCTAGGGATCCGTGGGATTCTCCTCTTTGTCCATGGGTTTTTTGGTTATGGGTCATGGGTTATGGGTTGGTCCATGGGTTTTCCTTAGATTCAATGTATCTAAAGTATACATTGTATCTAGCCAACTTGGGTATGGGTTATGATCCATGGGTTATGGTCCATGGGTTGTACCCATCCTAATAAACTATTACAACAAATAATTAATTACAACATTTTGTATTAAAATGGCTATATGTAAATGCTTTACAAAATGACATGTATCCTTATAAGTGTACTTAAGATAACATTATATTTGTTATCAACAAAACACAAAGAGATCGCAAAATATTAATAAACGTTTTTACGGTTTATTTGTATTAACAATCTCCCTTTTGTTGATGACAAAACATAATGTTATGATGAGTAAAACTTAAGAATAGATGTAAGTTTTGAAAGCCCCTAAGTTTTACTTCTTCTCCCCATTTTGTCGAAACAAAAGTTAACCATTGGAAGAAATAAAAGTGTGGAAAAATTAGTCCACGTATCGCTAACTCCCCTTTTTATGTGTGAAACCGCTAAAGATATTTGGGAATCTTTAATTGTTACACATCAAGGTAATTCACAAGTCAAGGATTACTAGACGAGCTAATTGGCAACCTCAAAGTTCACGAAATGGTAATGGAGAAAGATTCGAGATCATCAAAGGAAGAAAGGAGAAGATCAAATCCGTTGCTCTTAAAGCAAAGGCGGAATCAGCGATGATGGTGAATCTTGTTCGATAGTGAAGATGAGGAGTATGCCATGGCGTTAGAGATTTCAAGAGTTCTTTAGAAGAAGAGGAAAGTTTGTAAGACAACCTCGAAGAAAAGAAGCCATTCGAAAAGATCGGGATGATAAGAAGAACAAAGGTGAAAGAAAGTGTTTTAGATGTGGTGATGCAAGTCATCTCATGGGAGAATGTCCCAAGCCACCTAAGAGCAAAACTCAGCGAGCTTTTGTAAGCGGTGCTTGGGTGATAGTGAAGACGATGAAGAATCAAGCAAGGAAGAGATCGCTCTAATGGCACATGAGTCAAATGAGGTACTTTCCGATTCTTCTTATTCTTCCATAGATGATGACACCTTGCAAAAACAATATAA
This sequence comes from Chrysanthemum lavandulifolium, assembly GCA_022545495.1. NCBI lineage: Eukaryota > Viridiplantae > Streptophyta > Magnoliopsida > Asterales > Asteraceae > Chrysanthemum > Chrysanthemum lavandulifolium. The sequence goes on from CM040238.1 coordinate 202,976,873, forward strand.
TCAATTGTGTGAGCTAAGTCTAAAAATCATAACTAAAATAAATTTCTAAAAACTAAAAAGGAGTTTTTGGAAAATGAGGTATATGAGTTAAAAGAAAAGCTAAACGACTTGAAAAAGGAAAAGCAAATGACAATGATTGTAAATCATGTCAAGAGCTAAATCTTGAAATAGAAAAACTAAAGCTCACACAAGAAGTTTTAATAGAAAATAATTCTAAGTTTAAAAGGTTTAACAAAAACATCGCTATTGCCGATGAAATAGTTAAAATCCATAAAACACCGGGAGACATGAATGGGCTAGGGTTTAATGAAGTTTTAATACCTAAGAGTCAAAACAAAAGCGGCCGAAAAGAGCGAACATTCATCAAATCTAACTCTTTGTCTGACCACGGACGAACGGAACCAAAAAGGGTTCCGTCCGTTGTATAAAAAGCAATGCATGGTACTTGATGAGCAGTAATGTTCGCATCTGGACCGTCTTGAATTTGTTAAAATAACAAAGAAAACCAATGATAATGTTAAACTAAAACCAGCCATTATATCGAGTAGGACTTATTAAAATGAATTTAGATCAAAACTACTCAACAACGACATAAAACTTCTTTGCCAAACGCCCCTTTCCTAAGAGCAACCACAACGTTCAACATAACTACCAACACAACGGTTGGAATCAAAACTTTCTAGACCATATCAAACTCCAGATTACATGCCATGGAACCACTTATCAATCATTTCCATACATGAATCAAATAAATGGTATGTTTAACCCAAACGGACCCATGAGATATTGGGGACCAAATGTTTGAGTTATTCGCTTCTTAGGTATGTTTGAAAGTTGGATTGGAACACGATGAATGGATAAAAGATAGTGGATGCTCACGACACATGACGGGCAACAAAAGTCTCTTCTCATCATACCAACAACATTTTTGTATTAAAATGGCTATATGTAAATGCTTTACAAAATGACATGTATCCTTATAAGTGTACTTAAGATAACATTATATTTGTTATCAACAAAACACAAAGAGATCGCAAAATATTAATAAGCGTTTTTACGGTTTATTTGTATTAACAATCTCCCCTTTTGTTGATGACAAAACATAATATTATGATGAGTAAAACTTAAGAATAGATGTAAGTTTTGAAAGCCCTAAGTTTTACTTCTTCCCATTTTGTCGAAACAAAAGTTAACCATTGGAAGAAATAAAAGTGTGGAAAAATTAGTCCACGTATCGCTAACTCCCCTTGATGGTAGCTCCCCTCATTTGGGCGTCAAATGAAGAAAATAAAAATCCTACAAAGAGAAGGTTAGTAACATGCTTATGTAATCTTGTGATTGACGAGAATCAAGATTGGGAGCCAAGGTATGTAAACAAGGCCTTGTAATAAAACAACAAATTTTAGTGGTATTTATGCCACCTACAAGCATGTAAAAATAAGAATAAGACTTGTTCTTGAAAATGACTTCAAAAGAAAAAGTACTTAAAAATAGAAAATAGTAGTAATGATTCCTTCCATGCTTGCATAAGGTTATGGATGGAGGTTTGGATGAGTAATGGTATTAATGCGATCAAGGATGAGGTTGAGTATGAATCGCATTTCTTCCCTAACTTCTATTGCAATTTCCTAGTGGATTGGCAATGTTCACAATGTAAGTGATGTGGGTAATGAGTATGGAAATCTTCCGGTTGTTTTGATTTGTGAGTTCGGAAGTTGTGGTGGAAAAATAGGAAAGTACGGATCAAAGTCCGGAATGATTGGAAGTGGTGGTGGAAAGAACCTAGATGTTCTTGTAGTTTAATGGGAGCTAAAGGTGGTGATGTTTCAAGATCATTGAATATTGTGTTTGGAGAAGTTGGAGGTGTCAAAAGGCTAATTCTTTTGCTTTGGTTGTTGAGATCTTGTTGGAGTCGTAAGGAGTTCCAAAAGAGTGATTTTAGGTGGTGAGTGATTTGGTGATGATGTTGGTGTACTCGTTGGTGATGAAGGAGGTGCTATAATGGAAGCATCTTGTGGTGAGTTAGTTGATGGTGATGAGCCATATGATGATGGTTTTCCTAAGCAACGAGATCGGATGTTAATCCATACGGATATCCTAGAGTTTGATTTTGGTATTTTGGAAGGTGGAAGTACAAAGGATTGGGTTTCATGAATATGATTGTTTGTACTAGGTGATTCATCTAAAGAGTTTGTGAATGACATGGTGTAGTTTGTTTGAGAAGATGAGATGGATTATGCAAGCATTTTGGGAGTTCTATATATAGAAAAAAACAAAGGATTGTAATGAATGCTTGACCCAAAATGTGGATTAAGATCTAATGATTAGATATGAATTTAAGGCATGTGATCATGAGAACACAAGCATTAAAGAGCATACTCCAAAAAATAAAACAAATGTGGATTTTTCATCCAAAGTGAGAAAACTAGAAGGTAAAAATGACACATCTCACGGATCCCACGGATCCTTCCTTGAGCGATCCGTCCAAAGATGAAGGCCGGGATCCGTGGGTCACGGTGATTCAGCAACACAAAATTTTCCTTTTGGAAATATTTTTGCCTAGTGTGTGCTATATGCAAACTATTTGGAGTTGCGATTATCTCGACCCCTAAGAAGAAAAAGAAAAATAAACTAGAAGTAAAAACATCCTATTGAGATAACCCGAAAAACATATTTAGTACTTGAGTATTTAATTTAGTGTTATCAATGCTCCTAATTCATTGTTGCTTAAATGAATGTACCGAAAATACATATTAGTTATGTATCTCCTTTAGCATTCACAAGACATGAGATGCAATGAAAACGGGTTTTACTTTGTATTAATAATGAAAAGAGATTTGTCCTAGGCGTGAGAAATTGCTTTTGTGAAATTGATACGGAAGGTGTCATCCTTTTAGAAAACATTTTGAAAAGAGGTTTTCTTTGTGTGAATAAAATCCATCTTATCCTTTTGAAAATGTGTATGTAATTATGTGTTTGCAACTTGTACTAAAAAATAAAGAAGACTATAAGTGAAAAACTTATCTTGGGTTTTGAAAATTCCGTATTGTTTGTGAGTTGCATGTGAAATAGAGATCTTAGACTCGTAAAGAAGAAGGCAAGTTTTACATACCTTGTAGAATCAAATAAATTACGACGTTTTTCCATGAGACCAAGACCAAGGCGAAGTAGGTTGAATTGTTCCCACTTCAACGGTTTGGTGAGGACGTCGGCTATGTTGTCTTCGGATGCTACCTTCTCAATAGAGATGTTCCTCTTTTGAACATTATCTCTTAAGAACTGACGACGAAACTCTATATGCTTTGTGCGAGAATGCAATACCGGATTCTTGCTTAAGTCGATGGCACCTTTGTTGTCACATAGAATGGCTATGTTGCTTAAATGAATGTCGTAGTCAACTAACGCTTGTTTCATCCATAGTGCTTGTTGGCATGCTTTGCCGGCGGAGACGTATTCGGCTTCGGTTGTTGATATTGCTAATGCCGTTTGTTTCTTACAAAACCAAGATGTTAAACAACATCCCATAAAAGTACATACCCCACTTGTACTTTTTCTATCAACGTAATCACCTGCATGGTCAGAATCTGCATATACAATTGTTTCTACTCCCGTGCCCTTAGGATACCATAATCCTAATTGTGTTGTACCCTTAATATATCTAAATATTCTTTTTACGGCTTCTAGGTGTGATGTTTTAGGATCTTCTTGAAACCTAGCACATAAGCAAACGCTAAACATGATATCCGACCTACTAGCCGTGAGGTAGAGGAGACTACCAATCATGCCACGATATTTAGTATTATCTACGGATTCTCCATCTTCATCTTTAGTGAGTTTGGTATCGGATGACATTGGTGTCCTAATTGGTTTTGACTCTTCTAAACCGAATTTCTTTAACATATCTTTTATGTATTTAGATTGGTTAAAGAAGATACCATCTTCTACTTGTTTGATTTGTAGACCAAGAAAGAAACTAAGTTCTCCCATCATACTCATCTCGAACTCGTCATGCATGATCTTAGAGAAATCATCACACATGTCTTGACAAGTGGATCCGAATATAATATCATCTACATATATTTGTACTATGATTATATGTGACTCTCTTTTCTTAGTAAAAAGTGTGTTGTCAACTAACCCCATGGTATAGTTGTGTTTAATTAAAAATGACTTAAGTCTATCATACCAAGCTTTTGGAGCTTGTTTAAGACCATAAAGGGATTTCTTTAATTTATACACATGTTTAGGTTTTTCAAAATCGATGAAGCCCGGAGGTTGAGCTACATATACTTCTTCATTAATGAAACCATTTAGAAAAGCACTTTTGACATCCATTTGATAAAGCTTTAGATCATTAGCACTAGCATACGCAAGAAGTATTCTTATAGACTCTAATCTAGCCATGGGGGCATAGGTCTCATCAAAGTCTATTCCTTCTTGTTGGTTATACCCATGGGCAACGAGTCTAGCCTTGTTCCTAGACACTACTCCGTTTGCATCTAATTTGTTTTTATAAACCCATTTGGTTCCTATTATAGTTTGATTACTAGGTGGAGAGACAAGTGTCCAAACATCATTAGAAACAAATTGATTCAATTCTTCTTGCATAGCCATTACCCAACTCTCATCTTTTATGGCTTCTTGTGTATTCTTAGGTTCTATGGTTGAAACGAAACAAAACAAGCTACTTTGGTTTTGAACTTGTGACCTTAATGTTCTTTCGTTTAGCTTTCATATGACCTTATCTACGGGGTGATCTTTTGACTCTTTAATGTTTATGACTTCATCATTTAAAGGTTCTTCTTCATTTATCTTTTTCTTTATTACTATAGCTTCACTTTCTACAATCTCGTCATCGACAAGAGGTGGAGAGGGTTTGGGTGGACTTTCATCAAATTTTATATTTAATGACTCTTCTACCTTCATTGTTTCTTTGTTTAATATGACGTAAGCTTTGCTATTTGGAGAGTAACCTAGAAAGACACCTTCGGTTGATTTAGGATCAAATTTTGTAAGGTAATCTTTAGTGTTAAGAATGAAACATTTACTTCCAAAGACTCAAAGTGATTTAACGTAGGCTTTTGCCTCGAGTAACTCATATGGAGTTTTACCTAAGATTGGTCTAATTAAGACTCGATTGAGTATGTACGTTGAAGTATCAACGATATTACACCAAAACTTTTGAGGTATGGATTGTTCATTAAGCATGGTTCGACTCATTTATTGTAGGGTTCTATTCTTTCTTTCTACTACCCCATTCGATTGTGGAGTGCGTGGAGCCAAGAAGTTGTGAGTAATACCATTAGCGTCACAAAAAGCTCCGAATTGCACTTCATTATCGAATTCCCTACCATGATCCGTCCTAATAGACACTATAGGACTTCCTAGTTGTCTTTGGATCTTTTTGCTTAATATTTCAAAATAATTAAAGGTTTTCATTTTGTTCTTTAAGAATTTTGTCCATGTATAGCTAGAGTAATCATCCACTATGACCAAAGTGTAGTAGTTGCCTCCATAACTTTGGATAGCGGATGGACCAAACAAATCCATATGTAGTAATTCTACACACTTAGTTGTAGACACCATGTTTTTAGCTTTATGACTAGAATGAACTTGTTTTCCTACATTACAAGCATCACAAAAGTGATGTTCATATTTTAACTTAGGTAGATCTCTTACTAGATCTTTGGATGATAACGATTGAAGAAGTCGCATGTTGGCGTGACCCAATCTTCGATGCCATAAGGTCGAAGTATCATCCATAGAGGTAAGACATAGTTTGCCTTTAGGTTCATTACCGATTTTAATGACATAGACTCCATGTTTCCTAATACCTCTTCCTATGGTTATACCATTTTTTAATATCTTACTACCGGTTTTGGTAAAAAGTACATTGCACTTTTTATCACATATTTGTCCTATACTTAAGAGGTTAAAGTTTAGGTTTTCTACTGTGACACACATCGTTAATGGTTAGAGATTTGTTATAAATCGTGCCTTTACCGATGATTCTACTTTTTCTATTTCCAAACACCACATTACCTCCATTGAAGGATTCATATGTGGAGAATAGATCCTTATTGTCGGTCCTGTGCCTCGTGCACCCACTATCCTTGACCCATTCATCCGGGTCTAGGTCGACCCTTAAGCACACATAAGAAAATAATAAACTCAAAAGTTTGGTCCCCATTTGTTCATGGGTCCATTAGTGTTAAACATTCCATTCATGTTAGACATGTATGGATAAGGTGAGTATACATTCCATGGAGCAAAGTTTTGAAAGGGAAAACTATTTTGCATATTTGGGTTCCATCCCGTTTGATGGTTACTTCTCGGGTAAACATTATTAGGTCTCCAAGAAGGATTTGGTTTTGAAAAGATGGAGCCTTGTTTCTTGCAAAAGTGGGATTATATTTTGGAGGTGGTTGTCTAGTGGTGACATGAGTTGGTTTCTTCCTATTAACGATGACAAACTCGGTTCTAGATGAAGAAGGTAAGTTATTACCACCGCTTGTTTGCAAATGAGATCCACGGATCCTCGGCGTACTAGCAGTTCCATTTTTAAAGGATCCGTGGGATCCGCCACAACAGTGGCTGGTTTTTCTAGTGCCTTAACAAATTTTGTTTCTTTATTTTCACTAGTTGATGCCTTGATGGATCAAGTTGTTGAATACCTAAACCTTTTTGGTTGTTACCGGTTTTAACACTATCTAATATCGTATCTAAAGTATTCGTACTCATTCTTGCAATTTTAGAATCTAGTTGATCAACTAGTGTTTGAAGTTGAACGCAAAGTTCACATTCACCACTTGCTATTTTACCCTTTTCTAAACATTTTAGTTTTGCTTTTAATTCTATGACTTCTTTATCTAAACGTTGGTTTGACTCTTTAAAAGCTTATTTTTGTTAATTAGTTTTAAGCTAATATTGCATAGTTTGTCATATTCATTATGCAATGAGTCGTCATCAAGTGATGAGCTACTATAGTATTCGTGACATACCTCGTCATTTGCCATGAGACAAATTTCTTCGACCTCCTCGTCGCTCATTCCCCGTGTCGCTCACGAACGCCTTTTGATCATCCCGTTTGGGACACTTACTAATAAAGTGGTTTGGGTCCCCACATTTAAAGAAAGTACGATCATCTTTTGGCTTCTCGTCCTCTTTGCTTTTCCGAAAGCCTTTCTTATCGTCATACGGTTGTTTGGCGTATCTTCCTTTCTTCTAAACAACTTTTAAAGTCCTTACCGCCATAGCGTACTCTTTGTCGTCACTACTCAAGAAGAGTTCTCTTCATCGCTTGAAGCCTTTTGGCTTTAAGGGCAAGAGATTTGTGTTTCTCTTTCACCTTTGAGGCTTGGAGTCTTTAGCAAGGACAAGCTCGTAGACTTTTAAGTTGCCTATGAGTTCATCAAGAGTGAGGATTGTCAAATCTTTTGACTCTTCGATCGCCGTCACCTTGGATCTCCACTTGATGGAAGTGCCCTTAGATATCTCCTAACATGGTTACGGCTAGAAAAGATTCATCAAGTGCTTGTAAAGATGTAATAATAGTATTAAAGTTAGCAAATGAATGATCTATAGTTTCCTCATCCGATATTGAAAATTGTTCATATTGTTGAACAAATAAATCAATTTTATTATTTTTAACTTGTTGGTTGCCTTGATGAGTTACAACTAAAGAATTCCAAATTTCTTTAGAGGTTTTAAGCATAGAAATTCTTTCGAATTCCTTTTTCGGTGAAGCATTATATAAAACCATTTTTGCTTCACTATTTTTAGAAAGCTTTTTCTTCATTTTATCATTTATTTTATCATGAGGTATGTTAACTAAATTCCCTTTATCATCTTTTGAGGTAGCCTCAAAATCGCCTTCAATAATAATGTACCAAAGATCAATATCTTTAGATTTCACATATGTTTCGAATCTATTTGTTGGGTTCAGTAAATACCCAAACCCCTTAATCTAAGATTTGAATAGAAAATAGCCCAAGTGTTTAGTTCGTTAAACACTAACAGGTCACTGAGTGCATAGTCTCTCAGTGAGTCATCTTCAGGATACTCAGTATGAGGTGAAGAAGAAGTCTCCACTCGATGGGCGGAACTTAAAGGGTGGCGGGTCAAGAAGAAGATGATGGATTCGGTGGTGATGACAATAACTCATCAATCCCTAAGACTCCTCTCCAACTACTTACATCAAGACAAACCTGAAGTAGAAGATCAAGGATGTAAACATCAAGAAAGAGCGGGACATGGCGGGATAAGTTTGAATCGATAAGGCGAAGTACTTATCAACCAAAGTCAACTTTCCCGAATGGCAAAGATCGATCTCGGTCATCATCGAACTTAGGAAAGTAGTCTTGTCTCTTACCTAGAATAGTCTTTAGAATGAGACAAAATACATCGATATTTTGTCTTCAGATAATGTCGGTTGTCACTTAGGAAAGAGTCAAAATCATACATGTATAAATATCATAAGAGATGGAGTGAAAAGATTAAGCTTGTGAATTGTAAAACACATACACACAAGCCATCTTTTCACTCCTCCAAATACAACTTTATCCCCGAGATAGCTCGGTGGGTTCTAAGAGTTGTGCTCGGACTTAGCTTTGAGCTTAGAGAGGAGTCACCAAACTTTGTCATTTCAATCCCAAGTACTATTCCTCAAGTACTTGGGTAACGTATTCTTTTTGATTAATTTCTAATAAAGAATATGATGTTGAAAATTACTTTGTGTGTTTTACTTGCTTTAATTTCAGTCATTGTTCACTGTTAAATTGTTTTAAGTACTTAATTGTTTTTAAACGATAGTGAATAGGGAACAACACTATTTTTCCAATATATAAAACCATTAGTTTCAAGTAGTGGTGGTCGTTGCATAGATTGCCCTTCCTTATAATTTTCAGAACCCATAGTGATCGAAAAGTTTTTAAAATACAATTTTACTTTAAAACTTTTATAAACTTAGCTCTTGATGCCAATTGTGGAAAACTAGAAGGGGGGGTTGAATAGTTTTGCCGATTTTAAGTTAGTTTCAAAACTTTAGATTCGTTAATATGTGAGATCTTATGGATGTAGAGAAAGTATAGATCTAATGATAAAGCAAGTAAATAAAGTAAAACAAAGGGATAGAAATAACACAACCGATGTGTAGTGGTTCGGCTACAAGGACACCTTCTTTGTCCTACTCCACTCCCTGAGTCATCTACTCGAGAGTTCAAGCACTATGTCAACAAACTCCTTCACTTGGCGGAGAAGCCTTCACAACGTTGCTTACACCTTTTTTCGGTACAAAGCTAGATACCTAGTTCGTAACATGGTGGACCAAACCAACACGACTATTACACAACAAATATGTGAAATATCAAATACAAGATCTTCGCTACAGAAATCTTGCGGAGTGACAAATCAATCAAGGACCCCTTGCTTGGATGACTTGTAAAATGCTCGTGATCTCGCCTTAGAGAAGGACCTATATAAGAATCACAATAGAAAGAAAGAAGAACAACTCTATAGATCAAGTGATCTATATGTTAGAAGAGAATGAGAGTGTTTGAGAGATTTAGTAAGAAGAGGGGTAAGTTAGAATGAAGAAATGGCTCTCTATTTATAGGCAATTTCTTCCATTGTTCCCCGGATCCCACGGATCCCTCCCACTTGGGATCCATCTAGTGTAATCCTAGGGACACGTGGGACGCTCCTCTTTGCCCATGGGTTTTTTGGTTATGGGTCATGGGTTATGGGTTGGTCCATGGGTTTTCCTTAGATTCAATGTATCTAAAGTATACATTGTATCTAGCCAACTTGGGTATGGGTTATGAACCATGGGTTATGGTCCATGGGTTGTGGTTTTTACCCATCCTAATAAACTATTACAACAAATAATTAATTACAACATTTTTGTATTAAAATGGCTATATGTAAATGCTTTACAAAAATGACATGTATCCTTATAATTGTACTTAAGATAACATTATATTTGTTATCAACAAAACACAAAGAGATTGCAAAATATTAATAAACATTTTTACGGTTTATTTGTATTAACAAAATGACCTTTAGGCCCAAGCCCACTAGTATGTGGGTCGAAGAGAAACTAATCCACTTTACTATTTGTGCAGAGACACGCCAGTAGCCTATTTGGCATTTAGATAGTGGATGCTCAAGAAGCATGACTAGTGTTAAGGAGTATCTGCACAAATATGTAAAGGAACCATGACCCAAGGTAGTATTTCTTGATAACTCATCATGTCCCACTGAAGGTTATGGTTCAAGATATCTTGCAATGGAATAGTTTTCTCTAGAATAGCTTATGTCAATGGTCTCAAATACAATCTCATCGATTGTCACCAACTCGTGATGCAAAGTACATTGTGCAATTCAATGACAAACAAGGCACCATTTTCAATGCCAACAAAGAAGTTGTTTTGATAGCTCCTAAAAGAGATGATGTTTATGTCTTAGACATGTCAACACTCTCTCAAAATGGAACTTGTCTCTTTACCAAAGCCACTGAAACTATCAATTGGCTGTGGCACAAGAGACTCTCACACTTAAATTTCAAAAACATCAACAACTTGGCAAAACAAAACAAAGTCCTTGGCTTACCATCACTGGTTTTTGCAAAAGATAAACCATGCTCAGCCTATGAAAAAGGCAAACACCAAAGAGCATCCTTCAAAACAAAACAAAATTTCTCAATCAAAAGCTGCCTTCACCTCCTGCACATGGATCTCTTTAGACCAGTCAGTCCTAGATCAATCCAGCCTGAGAAGTATACACTTTTCATTGTTGATGAGTTTTCTAGATACACTTGGGTATACTTTCTTTCCAAAAGAGTCAGCGGTGATACTATAATGTCATTCATCGTGAACATTGAAAACCGTAATGACATTATTGTTAAACAAATCGAATCGACAATGGTACCGAGTTCGAAATGAAGAGCTTGAGAATTTCGTGATGAAAAGGAATCTCCCAAAATTTTCATCTCCTTACACCCCGAACAAAATGGGGTAGTGAAAGGAAAAACATAACTCTCATTGAGGTCGCAAGAACTATGTTAAATGGCTCACTCTATCAAAACATTTACGACCAAGCGATCAAAACAAATTATTACACTCAAAACAGTCAATCATTGTCAAAAGACATAACAAAACCCCATATGAGATATTCAAAGGTAGAATTCACATTATCAACTACTTTCATGTGTTTGGATGTCCTGTGTTTATTCATAACCACAAGGATCATCTAGGCAAGTTTGATGCTAAAGTCGATGATGGATACTTTCTTGGTTACTCACCGATCTCCAAAGCCTTGAGGTATTTAACACAAGGAGACAACAAGTTGAGGAAACCTTTCATGTCACCTTTGATGAGAGTTCTAAAAGTATCGGGTTCACCAACACCTTAGTGGAGGAAATAGGAATTGATAACTCATCAAGATATCCTCCGATGAGTATAACATCAAATCAATTGCTTATACCAAGTCGATGTTGACATCTCATATTATGTCTTACCTCACAACATGCCACAACCAACTATAAGTGAATTCATTGATAATCAATCGAGTCCTCTTTGGGATAGGTAACATCGAACCAAATGTTCATGAACACGTGATTCATGAACCCCATCTGAACAAGACATCTCAAAAGATGTTCTTAATGATTCTGTGTCTCGCACCGAACTCACTCCTAAGTTTCAGATGACCTCTTCAAGCTCGGATCCTAGACCACAAAGTAAGTGGACAAAATCTCGGGACATTGAGCTTGTAAACATTATTGGTGAACCCAGCGAGGCATGCTTACAAGAAGCATGGTCGCTAAACTAACTGCAGCTTCAACAAATGAATGTCTATATGCCGATTACCTATCGAAATAGAACCCAAAAGTGTCACCGAGGCTCTAAAACACTCCAGTTGGGTTCGAGCCATGCAAGAAGAACTTCAGCAGCTTGATAAAAACAAGGTCATGACCTTGATGAAATGTCCTCGGGATGTCATTGTCATAGGAATGAAGTGGGTTTTCGAAACAAAACGATGAAAACAGCATTTGTCATTAAAAATAAAGCGACTTGTAGCCAAAGGTTACAGTCAATAAGAAGGCATTGACTATGATAAGACATTTGCTCCTTTTGCAAGAATGGAAGCCATCAGGATCTTCCTGAATGGTGAACTCAAGGAAGATGTGTATGTTCGGCAACCTCCTGGCTTTGAGAGTAGTGAGTTCCCTGACTATGTCTGCAAGCTTGATAAAGCCCTTTATGGACTAAAGCAAGCTCTCAGGGCATCGTATGAAACTCTCTCAGCCTTCCTGATTCAAAACAAGTTTGTCAGAGAAAAGATAGAAAACACATTGTTTATCTACAGGACAAAACAAGATGCGATACTGGTCCAAGTATATGTTGATGACATCATCTTTGGCTCAACAAACTACACTCTTTGCAAGCAGTTTGAAAAACTGATGACAAAGAAGTTTGAAATGAGCATGATGGGTGAACTCACATACTTCCTTGGACTACAAATCAGGCAAACCGATAAAGGAATCTCCATCAGTCAAGAGAAATACACCAGAAATCTCTTGAAGAAATATGAGATATCTGACTGTACCTCAGTGAAGACACCAATGGTCCCTCCTAACAACCTTGGACCCGATCTCACCGGCAAATCGATCAATCAAACCCATTTCGAGGGATTGTTGGCTCACCGATGTATCTCATCGCTTCGGACCGGACATAGAATTCTCGATCCGTCTAATAGCAAGATATCAATCCAATCCCAAAGAATCCCATCTCACTGCAGACCAAAAGAATCTTGAGATACCAAGGGAACTCCAAGCCTTGGACTCTACTATCCAAAGTTCTCGGGGTTTGACCTCAAAGGATACTCGATTACGATTATCTTGGCCGCAACATGGACATAAAAGTACCTCACGGTCCTATCAATTTCTTGGAGGAAAACCGGTTTGTTGGAGTGCTAAAAGTAACAATCGGTGGCTATTTCTTCACCGGAGCAGTAGTATGTTGTCACGCAGATGTTGTGCCGATGTATTATGGATGAAAAGTCAACTCAGTGACTATGACATCCACTACAAAATGGTACCCATCTTCGTGACAACACTAGTGCCATTGAAATCTCCAACAACCCCATCCCTTCACCAAAGAACATAACATTGATATCATATATCATTTCATCGGGGACCACATAATGAAAGGAGACATAAAGCTTCATTTCATCCCTCATCGAATATCAACTTGCGATATCTTCACCAAACCCTTAGATGAACCTACCTTCAAGAGACGAAAATCGAATTGGGAATGCTAGACATTGAAAGTCGACAACACGAAAACTAATCCCAATCTCGGAAGTTTTCCTAAAATGGTTCATCCTCCCTGAACAAAACCTCAAAAATAACCCTCTCACTGAATGAGTAAGACTCATTCAGGGACCCTGACTCTTGATATTGAGCATTGAATGAGTAACTAAATGCACCAAATATTAGTTACTTAAATGTCCTAGGTTGGTAAACACACCAATTAAATATAGGAATATATGTCTCTCTATCTTACTTTCAGGGGTCCCTCAAACTTACCTCATCCCACTTGGCATTAAATGCCCCCTCTCACATGAAATATCTTGTGGATATTTTATTGTTGCAAAGTGCACTTTTACTTGTGCCTTCGCAATTCTCCTTGAAAACCGGATTTTACTACGGGTAGTGGGTTGTAGCATTAAATGTGGAAATTCAAAACGTTTTCAAAATTGACTTTACAAATCCATATTTGTGCATAAACTTACCCTCTCATCACTCTATAAATACCCTCACAAAATCAATTAAACACACACAAAGTATTTACGCAACAAAACTCACAAAATACTCTTTCAAACCCGAAATCTTTGTGTTCTTCAAACCTTTTTCTCGCAAAACCTTCTCTGTAAACAATTTACAAAAGTTTTTCATTACAAACTTGAGAGATTTAAAACTCTTTGATCTGTTCTAGTTCAAGATATTTTTTCAAAACCCTAAAATCTTTAAATGGAAATGGCTAGAACACGCCTCTTCGGTTTGCATCTCGGTGGGTAGGGATCTCGAGAATGTTGAATTTAAAACTAACAATGTTATAGCCAATTTTGAATACCCCAAAATGTCCCCGCCTATAAGGACATAATGAAATTTTTATTCAACCGCCCACCGAAAACGACCTTTGTTCGGTGTCCTCTATACTATACCAAAACCTCCTCGGGAGTTTTGGGCAGCGATTATGGCCTATGACCCGACACCCTCAACTAATGAGACAGACCTAAGACCACTCAGGGAGTATCTCATTAAGTTCAGTCTTTTTAACGGGGAAAGATCAGTCACCCTGGACTATAAAACTTTTTGTACTTCAACAGGGTTAGACTACAATAATGGAGTCTATGTTGCCCATCCTGAACCCTCCACAGTGAAGGATGGGTTAAAACAAATCGTTTTGGATCCAAAATTTTTGGACAAGACCCCAGTCACCAAGAACTCATTTCCCACGGCTTGGAAGATCCTGTTCACATTTGTGATTCAGGTTCTCGGTGGGAACCACTCATCCACTGAACAAGTTAATTCTATTCAAGTGATGATGGCCTACTGCTTAATGAATGGGGTCACTGTCGACATGGGAGAGATCATTTACAGTGATCTCGTAACCAAGCTACTGAGCAAAACTAGGACGAAATACGTTTTGTATCCTAGGTTTGTCTCATGTGCTTTACAAGTGTTACTAGGTTGCAATTATCCTCAGGAACAAAAATATTGTGCTTTACTTGGCATCCTGAGTCAATCTAATTTTCAAAAGGACCCATCCCTTGTCACTAACATCGAATTGAAGGCCCATATGGTTGTTGTAAACAACCAGAGGGACTCAGTGTCTCATAACCCCGCTCCTAAAAGAGAAAGGGAAGTCTCGGTGGGACTAAGACCAAACCCAAGTCTCGGGGCCCTGAGGCTTCAGGAACACAACCCAAAAGGCAAAAGAAGCCCAAGACTGATCTGCCACCCACTGGAGACCAAGCAACATCCACTCTGGTGACAACAAAGGACACTGATAAATCATAATCAGTGCCCTTGGTCCCAACTACTACTCCCCAATATCCAGAGGGAAACATACAACCCGCTGGTAGGGGAGCGCCTTCCACATTGCCCAAGGATGACATTCGCAAATCACAGCTTTTGTCTGATGGCCAACTAAATGATCCCAAAGACTCAGAGGGAACCGAACAACCCGATGATAGGGATATTTGATAAGGTTTTAAAATGTACCTTTTTGAGGGGTCGTTTAAGCCCTTATTTGATCACTTTTGTATCTGTTATTACTTAATATCGTTCCTTTTCACTTTTTAGGTATCTTGAAGGAAAAATGCTGGAATGACACTTATTCGGACGAAAAGGCGCGAATATACGAAGAAAATGGCCAAAGTCAAGAATCGAGCCACTCAGACTGTTGGAACTAAAGGGGACGGCGTCGGTGTCTCTGACGCCGTCGCATCACTTTGTGATGGCTCGAGAGCCAAATTGCTTATTTACAAGTGACGGTGTCGCTTTAAAAGAGTAGGTCGTCGCAACTCGGACGGCCTAGATTTGATCCAGACGGCGTCGAGATCAAAGGGACAGCGTCACAAGTATAAGGTGACGCCGTCGCAAGACTAACGTGGCCAAGACGAAACTCTAATAACGGCGACCAGCGGCGGCACAAATTAAAAGGTGACGCCGTCGCGAATGTAATCTTATATATAGAATCCGAATTTTTAGTTTTCGGTGTGTAGTCTTTGGAGTAAAACCTAAACCGAACCAAGGTTGTCTTGTACAAGATTTTAGGGTTCCAAACCCTATCTTACATCAAGATAAGTGTTTTACTTCATTAATTTAATTATATCTTCAATTACTTGTGTGTATGCTTGCATGTTCTCCATGTACGGCTAATTTACTTGTGTGTTTGCTTAGGGAATATGAAACTTAATTATTGAATATTGATTGGTTGTCTCTTATCTTAATTGTTAATGATCTAGTAATGCGATAGGTCATCCGTTGTGTAGTTAATGCTTGATTAATCTTTGTGAACTTTAGCTTATAGTACCTAGAGTTGTTGTAGGCTAAACCATCCGAAGAGTACCTTAGAGTTAAAACTTATAAATCCTAGAGATTTTGTAGGCGACACCCTTTGGTAGTTTCAAAGAGTTAGGGATAAACGCATACCCTACGACCTTAGACACACAACGTGATTAAGAATAAGGACGTGACAATTCAACCATCAATAGGAGATAATTAAGGAGTAATAAAACCTAAGTAAACACATCTTTAAACCATCATACGAGCACACAATAATTAGACATAGACTACCCTCACCTTAGTTAATTAGATAATTAGATAGTAGAAGTAATCGGTGAAATACCAACCCTCAAATCCAAACCCGAGATTCGTGACTTTCCATTTCCTAAAAATATAAAAGATAAAAATAATCTTCCTCAACCCCAACCTTAGCGTAGTAACCTCTCACTAGCATTCCTATTCCCTAGATAACGATATCAATTCCGTGGCTTACCCTAATACTACACTACAACGATTAGGTTCATCGCCTAGGGTGTTGAAAAACTTGCTCGACGAAAAGGAAGTTCCTTTGACCCCGACGCACGCGTGTAGCATTATCAAGTTTTTGGCGCGATGCGGGGAATAGAATAGCTAGTTAGAGTCCACCTCGCTTAGGTTTCTTTGCTTGATTCCTATCAAGTAAAATTTTTCTAATTTTTTAGCTTCCTCGTAGTCTATCCCCTTCTTCGTGACCTTTGTTCGTAAAATCCATCACTCACCATGATACGTGTCTTCCGTCAAGATTCTTCACACTACCCGTTCCCAATCCCAAAATTGAGAACACAAACCCACAAAACCCTTCGCCTGCTCACCATTTTGGAAATCGCCTAGGGCATAATGAGATAAATTAGCAACAACAAAGTCCTTTCTATGACTCAGATTCCGATGAGGAATTTGATTTTGGTGAAGCACTTGACAATGGGGAGGTCATCGATGAAGTTAGTTTTGAAATGGAAGAAGACCTCTCCCAATGTTTTGACCCTAGGTGTAGAATTGAGAAAGATGGTCCCTTTAACATGAAATTCCTTTGCAAAATAGGATTAGAAGGGTTCGATGCTTACTTGAATTCATTCTTGCGTTTGAACTTAATCTCAAGGGACCTATACAATAAAATTAAGATCAATGAGTTAACTTATCAAGAGAATAATATTGTTGAAGCAGTCACTCATTTGCACGTGTTTGTTGGAAGTTTTGCTTATTTGGTAGAGTTCATGGTCTTGGAAGACTTAGGAGAATTTATTGATAAGGGCCTTACTCAAGTAATTTTTGGAAAACCTTTCAAAAGAATGACTAGGTTGAATGAACGGATGATTGATGGTCTAATTACATTCTCTGATGAAGTTGAAGACTTTATCTACCAAATGCCACGTGCTCATCCTACGTTTAAACATAAGGATATTGAGGCGTGTAATAGAATGACCCCTATTCCATTGCTTAGTGAAAGGGATAAGCAAAGTGGACTTAGGTACCCATATGAGAAAACTAAGAGGTATTACAAAAAATTCCTAGAGTTAGGAGATGATTACAAAAAGAATGAAAGAACATCGGAATGGCTTAAGTATGAGCACGTAAGCATGCACGAGACAATGTAGGAGCACGACTACGAGTCTAGCTACAAGACTCATAAATAAAGAAAAGCGCTTCGTGGAGGCAACCCATGCTTAATTGTTTGCTTGTTTGTGTCATATATCTTTTATTAATTGCTTAATCTCATGTTTAAATTTGTAAAATGCTTTATTTTGTTTTTAACCTCGTCTTAATTACATATAAAGGTATTTTACATAAAGGATAAGTGTAGGGAGGATTACACACGCCAAAAGAAACGTAAACATGAGAATTTCAATTGATTAAAAGATATACATGTGTGTTTGTTCGAGTCAAATGCTTGTATCGAGTCATAATGGATGTTTTGCGGAAGTTTTTCCGATTCTAAAGATGTAAACTTTCCGAATTTTTCCGAAAATCGCATATCGCTTTTGTCGATAACTGACGGCGTCAGATCGCAACTCGATCGCAACTCGACGGCATCGTGAACGAGCAAAATAACTTATTACTTTTTCTCGTTTTCGAGCTACTTATAATTTTTGGAATTTTCGTGTCTTAATTTTCCGTAAATTTTGTAAACATCCATTCCACAAGCATTATATCTTAGTTTAGTAGAGTCTTATATATTATTACCGCCGATTTTACGCGAAGGTTTCGTTTGTTTTCTTCAAGTGTGCAGGTTTAATTTATCAAGAAGGAGATACATAAGATGAGAAGGAGCTTTTCACGCAAACGTTCTTCTTGAAGATAAATATAACCACCACTTTACACGGATCCTACCGAGCTAATCAGGGGAGTAATAGTTTCTTTCATCTGTTATTACCTTCCATTATCATAACTTTGATACTTTCGGGAACATTTGGGACAATGTTCGGTTTAAGTGTAGGGAGGAAAATAAAACGGAACTTTGAAACTATGCTTATCCTTGATTATTTGCTTTGTCCAATTGCATTTGTGTAATAAACCATGAGAAAATGTCGGTTAGGGTAATTTTGGCACCAAATTTAAAATTTTTCATGACATATAGGAGTGGGCCATTAGTCTTAACAAAAGCGCCTCATGGATAGGAAGTTATATGACTAGCACAAAAACCCTTTACCACTTAAATTCCACCCAAAATGTGAGGATCGCCTTAGATTAGTAGGAATTAAAGAATTCATCTTTAATGCTTAGTGTGTGAACCGGTAGTATATTAGATTCTAGAACTTGTTTTGTGATGCATCCCGAGATCGCTAGTAAGACTACACTTGTGTAGTTAGGAATAACTAAATGATAAGAGGCATTAGGATAACCCTTGTTTTATACCCGTAATATAATTACTTCTTCCACATCGGTTGAGTAATTCCCCACACCTTTGCGTTGTACTCATCTTTAGTACACGATACCCTAGTTAACCCCTCGAGCCTATCCTTTTCGCGGTTCTCGTGATGTTTCGTTTTTCCGGAATATCAATGAAGAGCATTGTTTACACCCCACCCCCCAAATGTACACCCAAATCGCCTTAGCCTACCTTATATGCACTCACTTTTAGTGCATTATTGTTATCACCCTAAACCCTTAGTTCAATTATCTAGTTGCTTGCATAAGTTGCTAAGTCGAATCATATCCTTTGTACACATTTTTGGGACGATTGGGACTCATGGGAAAAGTTAAAGTTTATGAAATGACGGGAAGGGAACGTTAAATTCAAATTTCCTTTATTTGCGTAATAATGTACTCCAAGTGTTTTGATCTTTTCAATTCGGGTCAAATTAGTGTTAGAGTAATAAAAACTCAAGTGTCGGGATGTGCCTATAAATCCCTATCATTTTGATGTTACTATAGAGGATGGTAGAGTTAAAGTGCATGAAAAAAAATAGAAAAAGAGAAAAAGAAAAAAAAAATACATACTGGCTGCCATCCTACATCTATCTTTAAGTTATGTTTGTTTGTTTCAGTTATCTAGAATCTAGAGTGTCGAGTCTTGGCTTAGCAATGTCATTCTTCGCATGCTTGTAACAAAAAGATTTTTGACTTGCCACCACTAAATAGCCTATCCCACCAAACCCTTTGTTTCCCTACCGTAAGCCTAACATTACAACCCTTTAAAAGTCCTCTTGGATATTCTTTCCTAGGTGCTTACGCCAAAGCGATGGAGGTTTGATCTAGTCTCAAGCCTATGGTAATCTATGTACTAGGACCGGTTAATGAGTGTTTATCTTCCATTTCCAACTTGTTATATTTCATATACACCCGAGAGATGTGAGTATCCAAACACCCCATGTGAGGTGCTAGTATGTAATTTCCGTGCTTGTTATGACTTTCTGGGGCTTATATGTGTTGTGGATTGTTCTAAACTAATGCTTCATGACCCCTAACTTATAAATTAATTGGCTAAAAGCACATTTGTTTGAGGACAAGCAAATACCAAGTGTAGGGATATTTGATAAGGTTTTAAATGTACCTTTTGAGGGTCGTTTAAGCCCTTATTTGATTACTTTGTATCCGTTATTACTTAATATCGTTCCTTTTCAATTTTAGGTATCTTGAAGGCAAAATGTCGGAATGACACTTATTCGGACGAAAAGCGCGAATATCTGAAGAAAATGGCCCAAGTCAAGAATCGAGCCACTCGATCTTTGGAACTAAAGGGGACGGCGTCGGTGTCTGCGATGCCGTCGCATCACTTTTGTGATGGCTCAAGAGCCAAATTGCTTATTTACAAGTGACGGTGTCGGGCTTTAAAAGAGTAGGTCGTCGCAACTCGCACGGCCTAGATTTGATCCGCACGGCGTCGAGATCGAAGGGACGGCGTCACAAGCATAAGGTGACGCCGTCGCAAGACTAACGTGGCCAAGACGAAACTCTAATAACGGCGACCGATGGCGTCACAAATTAAAAGGTGACGCGTCGCAAATGTAATCTTATATATAGAATCCGAATTTTTAGTTTTCGATGTGTAGTCTTTTGGAATAAAACCTAAACCGAACCAAGGTCAGTCTTGTACAAGATTTTAGGGTTCCAAACCCTATCTTACATCAAGATAAGTGTTTTACTTCATTAATTTAATTATGTCTTCAATTACTTATGTGTATGCTTGCATGTTCTTCATGTCCGGGCTAATTTACTTGTGTGTTTGCTTAGGGAATATGAAACTTAATTATTGAATATTGATTGGTTGTCTCTTATCTTAATTGTTAATGATCTAGTAATGTGATGGGTCATCCGTTGTGTAGTTAATGCTTGATTAATCTTTGTGAACTTTAGCTTATAGTACCTAGAGTTGTTGTAGGCTAAACCATCCGAAGAGTACCTTAGAGTTAAAACTTATAAATCCTAGAGATTTTGAAGGCGACACCCTTTGGTAGTTTCAAAGAGTTAGGGATAAACACATACCCTACGACCTTAGACACACAACCCGATTAAGAATAAGGACGTGACAATTCAACCATCAATAGGAGATAATTAAGGAGTAATAAAACCTAAGTAAACACATCTTTAAACCATCATACGAGCACACAATAATTAGACATAGACTACCCTCACCTTAGTTAATTAGATAATTAGATAGTAGAAGTAATCGGTAGAAATACCAACCCCCCAAATTCAAACCCCGAGATTCGTACCTTTCCATTTCCTAAAAATATAAAAGATAAAAATAATCTTCCTCAACCCCAACCTTAGCGTAGTAACCTCTCACTAGCATTCCTATTCCCTAGAGAACGATATCAATTCCGTGGCTTACCCTAATACTACACTACAACGATTGGGTTCACCGCCTAG
Organism: Chrysanthemum lavandulifolium; assembly: GCA_022545495.1. Taxonomy (NCBI): domain Eukaryota; kingdom Viridiplantae; phylum Streptophyta; class Magnoliopsida; order Asterales; family Asteraceae; genus Chrysanthemum; species Chrysanthemum lavandulifolium. Next base: position 202,998,291 of record CM040238.1, read on the forward strand.
GGTGTTGAAAAACTTGCTCGACGAAAGGAAGTTCCTTTGACCCCGAACGACGCGTGTGGCGTTATCGATTTCACCGCCACGACTCGCCAAAGGCACTGGTAAACACCCACGGTGTCTAAGGGGTCACAGGGGACAAAGACTCGGAGGAAAGAAACAACCCTCCGATACGGAACCCACCACCAATCGACTCGGAAAAGACATCGAAAACCCATCGATGTCGAGGGGTCAAAGGGGGACAAAGACTCAGAGGGATTAATACCACCCGCTGATACGGAACCCATCACCACCACCTTGTTAACTGTTGCTGATGTTGTTGATATACTATTCTCTGATGATGAACTTGCTGACAGTGACGATGAAGTTCTTTCAGCAGGGGAAGACATGGACGCTGAGATTCAACCACATGAACAAGAGTCTCAGCCTGATCCAACAAAGCCTGAAGAGTCACCTTTTCAAGCTGATGATAACTCTTCTGCTTCCTCAGACTCTTCATCCTCTGATGAATTCAAGAAGTTTGACAATGTTCTTCCACTGACTAAAAGACAGCTGGTTCAGTGGATCACAAAAGCTTCAAGGAAGCTATATTCTGGGGTCACTGAAACATTGTGGGATCAACACACTGAAGCTGCTGCAAGCTATGCTGATCTAAAGTCCGATGTGCTCACTTTCAATGTTAACACTGATGAACACAAGGATCTTATGTATCAACATCTTCATAGACTGGCTGACAACTTGGTCAAATTTCTAAAGCATCTTTATAGTTGTGGGATAAAGATTGATGAAATCAGGGACTCGGTCAAAGAAGACCCAACACGCAACTCAAAAGTCTGGAGGCTACTGAGGCTTACTTGAAGAACTCCTAAGACCTCACCGAACTAATCAACATGCTAAAGTCTCACAATGTTCGTGGTCTTGGCCTTGATTCGCCTCTTAAAGCAACACTGGGTTCCTTGGATGCTCAGTGACCACTCGCTAAGGCATCATCTTCAATGGTCTGGAATCTTGGGCCACGAATGAGTGCTTTGGAATCATCTCGAGTTAACTGGAGAAACAGTCACCGGTCTTGACAGGATACTACCGACATCAAGGCTATGCTCATCGAAATTTATCAAGCCTTCAAAGGTCAAGCCATTGAAACTCCCAGGTCCAAAGCAACTCTTGCTCTCACCCATGTTGCGAAGAATAGCTTGAGGGGAGAAGACCATCAAGAGACTCCTCTCACCGAGGGGAGCCACCGACCGCCTCTGCAACACCAATATCATCACTCCCACCGCCAAAGAACACCCATCTCATCATCCCACCAACAACAACAATAACAACAACATCGACAATTGCATCTATTATGAAAACAACAACACCCTTGGTAGCAACATCTTCCTCGGTCGGGATAAAGGAAAGGCCATAATGCAAACTCCCGAGCCCGAGAAGATCCCCACATGATTGGCAACACCGAGTACACTCACTCCACAACACTAAGTGCCTATCTTGCTAAGGAAGAAAGAAGGAGGAAACTAGGCGAGGAAGAAAGGAAGAGCAAAGAAGCATTGGTACAAGTTGTTACCGAGGAAGCCGAGAACATTGGAATTGATCCAAGAAGCTTGAAAAGGGTCGAGATGTAAGTTCAAGGATGCTCAGTCGCTAAAATGGCTTAAATGAAAAGAAATTGGAAGAAAAGAACAAGAGAGTTGCAAATCGAGGCAAGAAAGAATTGACCACTACAATCGTCAATGACAAGCGTAAGGATGCTGAGAAAATCACCGATGTCGAATTATCCTAGGTCCAAACCATCGCAATGAATGTCTGCTGGGGATGATAAAAGACACTTTGAAGTTCATGATCCCGAAATTCACCGACTTTAGGATCACCGAACTCGATGAGCTTGGTCCTATCATTGAAAAGAAGCGAATCGGTGGTTAAGGAGTCGATGAAAATGCCGACAAAAGGTATGAAAGATCGATGGATGCACCAAAGACAACTGGGATTCACCGCCTTAATCGCACCACAAGGATCTCAACCTCGGTCATCACAGGCAAGAGAAAGAGAGTTGAGTTCCACCGAGATCAAAGTGCTCGGACTTGAATGCAACAGGAGCTTCCTAAAGGTGTAAATTTTGTCAACTGTCTTGTGATAGAAAAGCCTAAAGAGGACTGCTCCACATTTATGTCTATGGAAACCCAAGATTCCAAAGATGGAGTGACATTGATCGTGCAGTGTGGCCGCAATGTTGAGCTACATACCGTGGCCTCTCAAATTCAGACTCAGAAATGTGAGGTTCTCAGGTTGACTTAAACGCCAAGATAAGAGAGCATCCCGACGGGGAAACACTCATCACAAAGAAAGTCAAGCTTGAAGCATCGGGAATCCATCTAGACCGACATCATTTTGTTTTATCCTTTTGTACTAGTGATAGGAACCATGTAATGTGATCAATAAAAGATGTATGTTTTGTTAAAATACTCGGTGTTCCTTATTGTATTCATTAGTACATTCGAGTAAGAAAAGCCATTTGCTCACTTACACCGATCAAACACTTAGGCTATTTGTATATCCAAATAGGGAGACTGTTGGGTTTAGTAAATACCTAAACCCCCGAATCTAGGATTTGAATAGAAAATATCCCATGTGTTTAGACCGTTAAACACTAACAGTCACCGAGTGCATAGTCTCTCGGTGAGCCATCTTCGAATACTCAAGATGAGGCAAAGAAGAAGTCTCTCCACTCGATGAGGTGGAACTTAAAGGGTGAAGACCGAGTCAAGAAGAAGATGGTGGATTCGGTGAGTGATGACAATAACTCATTGAATCCCTAAACTCTCTCCAACTACTTACATCAAGACAAACCAAGTAGAAGACCGACGGATATGAAGGCGAAGAATGAGCGGGATAAGGCGGGATAAGTTCGAATCGAAAAGATGAAGTCCGTATCAACCAAAGTTAACTTTCCCCGAATGGCAAACTATCGTGCTCGGTGTCATCACCGACTTTGGAAAGCGATCTTGTCTTTTACTTAAAATAGTCTTTAGAATGAGAGACAAATACATCAAGATTTTGTCTTCTCAGAATTGTCGATTGTCACTTAGGAAAGAGTTAACACTCATACTTGTATAAATAGCATAAGAGATGGAGTGAAAGATTCAAGCTTGTGAATTGTAAAATACACATACACGAAGCCATCTTTCACTCCTCCAAATACAACTTAATCCCCGAGATAGCTCGGTGGGTACTGTAGTTGTGCTCGGACTTAGCCCCGAGCTTCGTGAGAGTTATACCCTTTGTCATTTCAATCCCAAGTACTATTCCGCAAGTACTTGGGTAATGTATTCTTGTTTGATTCATTTCTAATAAAGTATATTATGTTGAAAATTATTCAGTGTGTTTTACTTACATCTTATCAGTCATAGATTCACTATTAACTTGTTTTTTAAATACTTAACTGTTTTACGATAGTGAATAGGAAATAACAGTTTAAGCATTGAGCTAATATATGTCTTACTTCAATGCTTAAACATATATAAAGGAGATTTTAGTAATAATGTTTAGTAGCATTAATGAATTTGATATGTTGGGGTGTATGTAGGAGTGGAAATGAGTTGAGTCGTTTGTGAAAAGCTCGGGATCGGATCGGTAAAAAGCTCGAATGAGCCGAGCCTAAACGAGCTCGAGCTCGAGCTCGAGCCTAAGTTGCAGCTTGTTTATTACTCGAGCTCGAGCCGAGCTTTACATACAAAGCTCGTTTGGGCTCTCGAGCCTTAACGAGCCTAAACAACCTTATGATATTTTAATTTTTCAATATATATACGAGCCCGAACTTGAGCTTATTAACGAGCTAAATAAAGATATATTACGAGCCGAGCTCGAGCCCAACTTTAACTTTTCTTTGCCAAATCGTATAAACGAGCCGAGCTCGAACCGAGCCTGAGCCTATATAACATATCACGAACCGAGGTCGAACTTAAAATTTAAGGCTCGAAACGAGCCGAGCACGAGCTTGAGCTTTTTAAAACTTAAACGAGCCGAGCTCGAGCTCTGACAGGCTCGAGCTCGGCTCGGCTCGTTTCCACCCCTAGGTGTATGTATAATTTGGTGCAATGCCTAATGATAAAATACTACATTGCTCTAGATGTATGTGTTAATTCCATTTTTATGTTGGTTTGTATTTTTTAGCTTTCCTTTCTTTATCTACAATGATCTGACGTGAAGCTTATTACAAATGTATAACCCAAACATTATTGAAGAAAAGTTTTTTAGACTTTTACCTTTTGTGATGACCAATGTTCTTTCACAATGGTAGTTGTTGTATTTTCTTTTATATGTTATCGTCATGAACAAGGTTTCTTAGTTATTTATATTGGAGCTAATTACATAAATCGTTTTTGTTGTTTACACAATTTTTCACCTTTCGTCCTTAACTCTCAATAAGTACACCATTTGTTCGTGTGGTTGTCCATTTTGAATTAACTGGTCCTTTGACCAAATTGACGTTTGTTTGGGTCGTTAAGTCCAGGCATGTGCTCATCATGTGACGGACAAAATAGTCCTTTAACTTCATACTACACCGCAGTTGTGATTTTTGTAATCGATTTTTTATAATTTTACCTATTTTATTATTATTATTATTATTATTATTATTATTATTATTATTATTATTATTATTATTATTATTATTATTATTATTAAGCATCACTTTATTAGAAAATCATAGGATTTACAAGAAATTAGTAGGGAGCCGAGATACTAATTGGGCCCCCACTCTTCTAGCTATAGCGAAGCTAGTCCTACTAAAAATATGAGCAGCAGCATGTGCTCCAACGTCTTGAGTCACCGAGAATCTTCGGATACGCTTTAGTAAGGTCACCGCATTCTTCTCAAGTTCACCAAAAGAAGAGAATGAAAAGGGGAGAAACCCATATCCAATATCTGCGCATTTAGCCTCGTACTTGACGCGTATACGTTGTGCGGGTTCAATCACCGCACGACCGGGCACAAAGTCAACCATATCAGTTTGCGTAAAGGGCGATGACCCTGTCAGATCAACACATACATCAAGCCCACCATCCCACGAGTAAAGTAAAATATTAGCTGGACGTAAGGGTATGCCCCTCCCCCACTAAGCCCAATATCAACCTCCTTACGAGCCGAAACCCCTAACCGAGAACATATGTCAACAAGAACATCACGCACCACATTATGTCGATGTTTAATACCAATAATAACCGTGCACGATACAGCATGGTCCCCATAAATATCCCCAGTGAAAACCCTGGAACAAGCTGAGCACGACATCTGAATAGAAAATAAGGGAACACCAAGACGATAAAACAACACACATCGGTAAGTCCTAGCATTCATAGTCTGTCCCAACCCAGATATCGGAACCACCCTAAGCCAATCTGAAGTGTAGTCCTCCTTTTGCGAACTCCACGCCATCTGTCTAGTAGATAGGTGAAATGTAGATTCAACTGTTTGGGTAACACGTGTGAAATGTATATCTGCCAATTTCTTTATGAGTTTGGGGGCAATGATCTCACTTGGGTTACTCAAAAGGTCAATCTCCATTTTCGCATTAGAAGTACACAAGGCATCATCAAAGGAAGGCCCAAAAGTCATAATACCATAATGTAGAAGGAGCTTAGTGCGTAAGCTAGCATTGAAGTCTAGAAGCAAGGAACATAGTTCAAGACATCACCGCAGAATATACACCAAGCCCCCAAAAGCAAAGGGTAAGGTGGCAAGCTGCCACTGCCAATCACCAAAACCAAGTCCAGAAGCAGTGACAATACGCTCCAAAGAAGAACGAAGAGCCGCATCAAATGAAACCTGAGCACACTCAAAGACCCGAGGAGAACATGTGCGCATAGAAAAATATAACTTGAAAACACCAGCGCATGTATGAAATAGCAACAACTCACACTGAGGATCGTTAAGCTTAGCAACAACACCCATAAGCTCAATGGTTTTAGCAACCCTTTTCATAACAAGCTCACTACTAAAATCAAAGTTCACACTAGCAGGCCCACCTAGTAATTTAACACTATGCAAAGGTCAAGAAATATTAGGTGGAAAAACACCCACAAGCCTGCTTCTAGGGTCTTCCTGTGGCCAGAAAACCTCAGTTTTATCAACATTGAGGTGCAAACCGCAGCGAGGCCCATCCATCATGATAAGCTCTAAAACCTTCCCCACAACCAAAGTATCTCCAATAATAGTACCATCATCTAGATACCAAGCTTGAAGGGAAATGCTAAAAGAGTCTCTAATCTTACATACCAAAGGATGTAAAAAAAAAAAAAAAAAAAAAAAAGTCCAAGTGGATCACCTTGTTGCACACCTTGGTGGGACCATAAAGTGTGTTCCCCATAATATAATCTAGCTGGGCTAGAGTAATAAAATTTCACCCATCGTAAAATAGCAAGGCAACGAAGGCGAACCTCATGTAGCATAACCTCACGATCAACCAAATTGAAGGCGTTTTTGAAATCTACCAACAACATGGTAAGACCCACGTCATCCCTACGGTCTTCAATCATCTGATTCATGGCATGAAGAATAGCCTCCCCTCCTCTAGATACCCCAACACCGAACTGTAGATCATTTAAATAATCATCCAAAGAATGGCCAATCATAGTAGCACTAACCTTGAAAACTAAACGCCTCCAAACAGTTCCCACAACAATAGGACGGATACCACCCCGTGTGACTTGACCAGCGGTATGTAGAGGGAGTAATCCTACTAGCAATATTATTATTATTATTATTATTATTATTATTATTATTATTATTATTATTATTATTATTATTATTATTATTATTATTATTATTATTATTAAAAGATTATATTATTAACACCGTGGGTCCCACATGCCAACTACCATACTCACTCTAAGAGCATCACGTAATGACACCGATAACATCAAAACCGATGTTGCATCAACGTCACATCGTATCCCCACTTTTAACACCAACACTTAATAATACCCCCTCACTAATAACACAATTAACACCATCCTTTTAGTACCAACCATTTTATTTATTTTTCATTTTTTCAAACAAACTAATTTTTCATACATTAAATAAAAATATAAATAACATTTTAAAAAAAATTATAAAAAGAAATTACAAAAAAAACAAAACTAAATTAAACTTATTATGTCTTACTTGGACCAAACAGCCCACTAATTTACCAAATAGCCCAAATGGCCACTTTACTTTAAAAAAATAATAATAATAAATAAAAAATAAAATAATAATAAAAAAAAGGTCTTCTCCACCGCTACACACACAAAAACACACAACGGCCATTTAAATCGGAAAAGAAAAAGAAAAAAAGCAAATCCAACGCATGTTGGTGCATCAACACAAGAATCAACGTCGTTGGTTTCTTGCATATCCCGGTGTGGTAACGTCGGTAATGCGGCCGTTACCTCAGCATAACATCGAGTGCTGTGTTACCACACCCGATGCTCTAACACTCAAAAACCCTTTTTTCATTTCTCTTTTCTTTACTCTCTAAAAAATTCATCATAACAATCATCACCGCCACCGCCAACGTCAGCCACCACCACCTCTGATGCTCTTGAAACTTGGGATATAGGTTCTTCACTTGGGCATCGAAACAAACTGGTTAGAGTTACAACCATGATGTATACAAATCAATGATTAAAAGTTTAGGGAAAATTTGGCAATTTGGTGTGGTATGGCTCTTATCGATGAAATTTGGAGAGAAAACCCATAACTTATAACCCCTCAAGTGTTTTGTCATATTAATCAGAAGATTTGATTCTGCTAGAATATAATGGTTAAAAAAGCAGTTGGGTGCTAGATGAAATGCCAAAATATGGATGTGATCCTGATGAGTATGTTTTCGGGTGTTTATTAGACGCGTTATGTAAAAATGGCAACATAAAAGAAGTTGTTTACTTTTTGAAGACATGAGGATTCGGTTACCTCCAATAATTAAACATTTCACCTCACTGTTGTACTTTTTGAAGCTGCTTTACAAGAAATGAGACAAAAAGGTTGTGAAACAAATGCAACTTCTTTCACTATCTTCATACAAGCACTTTGTGGTCAAGAAAAATGGAAATGTAGGTGTTTTCGAAATGTAGGTGTTTTCGCGATATGGAAAAACATGGACGCTTTGGTGGTGAGGGTCTATGAGTTTTGTTTTATATCGGTGTGGTGGTCGGGGTTTTGGTGGTGGCGGTTTTGGTGGTGGCGGTACCGGTGGAGGAGTGGTTTGGTTGTGGTGGTAATGTAGGAGGGGTTAGTTAAAATATTATTTTAAAATTAAAAGATTGTTTAAAAAATATTATTAAATAAATTTGGTTAAAAGTCTATTAAAATAAATAAATTTTAAAAAATAAAGTTAAAGTGTCAGTTACAAAAATCGTCCCTGTGGTTTAGCATGAAGTTAAAAGGACTATTTTGCCCCTTATGTGACAAGCACGTGCCTAGACTTAACGGCCAAAACAAACGCCAGTTTGGTCAAAGGACTCCATGCAAGATGGACAACCACAGGGACGACTGATGTACTTATTGAGAGTTAAGAACAAAAGATGAAAAAGTGTGAAAACCACAAGGACGATTTATGTAATTAACTTTCTTGTTTGGGATGATAAAAAGCTATTTTATACGTCATTTATACACATACCTAAAACTGTTATAAATAGGTATGCCTTTACTGCAAACATAGTAGCCGACACCGTTGAGGCAAAAACGGTTCTTTTTACGGCTTTCTTGTACCACTATTTGGAGTTGACTACAAAATATGGTTGAACAACTTGGATATGCGGCTCCAAGAGAACTACCTCCACTAATCACCTCTCTTAGAGGAAAACAAATGATATTTCCGTTCCATTTCAGCAACTCTAGCAAACAAGGCGTAATAGAATTTATTGTTGACTATGTGTTTGAAGACATCAATTGCTCCAGCAACACCAACAATTACACTTCGAACATTGGCACAAAGTTCATCATGTGAATAAAATACAAAAAATTAACACATCATTAACGAAAAAGAATTTTTCAAACATTAGGTAAATAAATGCTACACCATTTTCATTTGTGCGCACAAATGTTAAAATTTAATTTCTACTTAATCATGGTACAAGCCAAATGGAAGGAACATGTTAAGAAGCAAAAGAACAAAAATGTTGAATAATAGTAGATACAACAAAAGCGATGATGTTTTGACATTTTGGGGATTCGACTACCTACTAATCAACAACTAAACTGTCCCTAAAAATGTTTTTGCACACGCCAAAAATTACAAGAAAATTACATAAATATTACCTCGCAAGGTTGAGATCCACGCGCCAAAAGTCAATGATGATCTCATTGATTACCTTTCAAATTCTGTTAGAGTTTTTTTGTTTAAATCCACATACTTCTCCAAATTTATATTTTATCATACTAAGCTTTAGAAGATTACATATTTACCATTGTCTTAATTCTAGGTTTTGAATTTTAAAATACTTTCTCAACAAGTACCAAATTTATCTCTCCTATATAAAGAAACATATAAACAAAGGGTGATACCACAATATTTGACTTCATATCACAAGTGATTTCATCGACCAAGTTTTTGTTTCAAGATTAGTCTTTTTTCATTACAATAACTATGGTTTTTAGTCCATACACATGCTCACTGCAACTTATTAGCTTTATGAATAAATTTTCGCATGATTGTCCTCTTGTGGCCATGCATACGTCTTTCATCAATATGTCTTATGCTAAACCAGGGTTTATAGATTTGTCGCTCGGTACTAATGTTTAAGTCACATCCAGATCTTCGTTCATCGATCACTCAAGAATACTCAAGAGGAAAAGGTAAATATCTTAACTAATGTTTTTTGTATTACGCATGCATGTTTATTGTTTACTTTAAAATAGTATGTTATGTTTTTCAGTTTTTGCAAACCTCCTTTAGATTATTCTATTTTATTTATCAATCAAGATTTTAAGTAAACGGTAAATTTGAATCGTTATGAATATACTAATTAATGGTGAATCCTAATTATTATCACAGGTTGAATCTACCACAAGAACTTGTTAATGTTGCAAAGTCTTTCTCTTTATAGTTGTCGCCCAAGGATAGTGCTCCAGTCATCACATCTTTGTTCATCGACTATTATGCTTTGCGAAAAGGTACATACCTCCACCAAAGAACACCAAACATTCGACTTGTGAGGAAGATTTGGTTGCAGTAGTTAAAGATGTTGGAAAACACTATGGCCTTTTTGGCTTGTAATTTATGAAGAGAGGAACACTTACGAGAAAGTTTACAATTTTTTATTGTTTGAACTTTGCTTGATTATAAGTGCTTACATCCATCACATATTTATACTAGTCCAAGGAAGATTCTATAATCGAGATACTTCCTTGGATCTCTAGATAATTCTGACTTTAAACATATCTATATTCTAGATATTTCTACACATTTCTATAAAAATTTACATACATATTTTCTATGATCATTCTCTGACTTTCTTAAAATTTCTTGATCATGGGCCCGGGCATTTATGTAAAGTCCAATGTTTATTGTACTAAATCAGGTTTACGATCTAACACCCCCTTTAAACTTGACTATTCGACTCAAAGCATCGTCCTTAGTCTTGAGAAATCTTTCTCGTTAGACGGCTAGGTGAAGATATATGCAACTTGGTTTTCGGACCTCGTATGTTTCACTCGGACATCCGTCTTTGCAATACACTCTCAAATAAAGTGATAATGGGTATTGATATGCTTACTTCGGTCATGGTAGTTCCTGATAGAAAACAATAGCATAACATGGAGTGAAATTAAAATTTTACTTGATTTAACCATTAAAGACATAACAGATTTATCAGATAAAACTTGAAGCGGAAGACTTAATTAAAAACACTTATTTACGAAAAAGTGCTTTCCTCCCATGAGATCTATATACACCTAACTTAGTTAATCATGCACAAAGGGTTAACGCATAGCTTGTGACTAACCAACAAACACGAACAAAGAGTTAACACATAGTTAATCATCCACGTCCCAAGCTCTGAATACACAAAGTTTAGAAACTTATGTTCAAGTGTAGAACAGATATGTCAGTGTATACACCAACACTCAAGCGATGGCCTATAACTGCTAGGCTCAAATCAACAAACGTCATACGTGTCAAGAGAATAAACAAAACACGAAAACATTGATCAACAAACGTCACACATGTCAAGAGAATAAACAAAACACGATAACACAATGTTTTTGTGTGTGTGTGTGTAGGATCAGCCGAACAAGAGGACAAGGGAGAAGGGTTTTAGGGTTTTGTATTTTATAATTCTTAATTCATTAAACCCTAATGAATTATATTTATACCGGTTGTTGTAGAAATGATGTAAACACTTCAGCATGCATTTGATTGCCACTTTTGTAACTCCATGTTGTTTATACCGGGGCAAATCACATAAGTGTTTTTTAACCTTATATGAAATGAAGACTTATGTTTTATTTATTATGGTAACCGTGAGTTTGCAATTTACTTGTAGAGAACTTGTAACAACATTCTAGTAACTAGTTGGGATAATTAGGGTTTGTGTTGTGATTAGGGAGAAGAAAAGTTTCGGTTAGGTCAAATAGATGAGGTAAAAGTGGGTGTGGTTTAAGTGGGATTGGAGTGTGTCTTTAAGTGAGTTGGACATTGACTTGGACGACGTGACATTGATTTTGAAGGTGACCTCACACAGGTTTGATTGGTTTAGTGGGTAAATTACTTTTACATAAAATAAACGAAATTCGAAATGATATTCACGAAATAATCATATTCGAATAACGGTACATATAACTATATATAAAATGTGACAAGTATAATACATTTTTAAACAATTAGCCCTTCAAATTTATACATACATTTTATTTAAGTTTAGTATATAGTAATATTTGTTATAGATACATTTATCGAACTTGTTGGACAAGTATTTAGGTTTTTATTTAAAAAAAGAACCCTAACAGAAATCGTAAGATAATTAATTAGGAAGCCATAGTTTCCATTTATTATTTAGATAAATCATTTAATTTTATCGGCAAGATGGCAACACAATTAACCACCGTCTTATTTATATTAGCTACGTTTTTTGTTTCGAATACCTTTTATAACAAGTATTAGATTTCATTCCTATAAAACATAATATAAAGAGTCATAAACATATTCGACTTCCTATCATCGATCAAGTTCTTGTTTCAAACTTCGTATCAATTCTGCATTACGATAACAATGGCTTTTAGTCTATACAAACACCCACCCCAACTTACTGATTTTCTGAGTCAATTTCCTGGAGATTTTCGTCATCCGATCACGTCAACTTCCGATGCTAAACCAAGGTTTACAGAGTTTCCATTCATCGATCATTCAAGAGTGCCCAAGAGAAAAAGGTATTGTATTATTCATGCTGTCCTGTTTTTTCAAATCTGTTTTCTTGATTAATCAAGATTCTAACTTATTGTGAATCTTGATTATTATCGCAGGCTAAGTCTACATCAAGAACTTGTAAACGCCGCCAAGTCTTTCTCCTTATACTTGCAGCCCAGCGATAATGATTCAATCCCAACATCTTCGCTCATCGACTATTCTGCTATGCCGATAAGTTTCATGCCACCACAAGATCCACCAAAAAAGACCACGTATCCAACTTGTGAAGACACCTTAAAACTAAAAGAACCGGCGGTGCAAAAGAAGAAGAGAACAAAAAAGGTTAAGTGTGGACAGGTGGTGAGCAATCACGCAAACGAGCAGTCGTTCCAGATTGTTTGTTGGGACGCATCAGCCACACAAGTTAAAGAACCAAGTAAGAAGAAGAGAAAGACGCCACCAAAGATCGAGTCTGGACCAGTGGTGAAGAATGAGGTTACAGAGCAGTTGCAAAAGTTTATAATGAGTGATGAGATGAATGGTTCAGAACTGAAGTTGGTGATCCAGAAAGTGTTGTATAAGAGTGATTTGAAACAAGACCAAAACAGGTTGAGCTTGCCCTTTAAGAAGATGGAGACTGAAGATTTCTTGACGACTAAAGAGAGATTGGAACTGGAGAATAAAAAGGAGATTGAGGTTCGAGTAGTTGGGCCAACACTAGAGATGTATAAGGAACCGATGAGGATGGCGATTTGGGATATGAAAAACACCCATAATCTTGTGTTGAGGACCAACTGGTACCACTTTGTGAAGGAGAACAAGGAATATCTGAAGGAATTATCAAAGATTCAAGTGTGGTCGTTTCGTAAAAACCAGCAGCTGTGCTTTGCTCTTGCAGTTGTGGCGAGACCACCCGATGGCATAAACAGTACTGCTGCTAGATTTTCCGACGTAAACCACTCAAAGTATGAACAAACAAATTTAAAACTTGACGGATGATCAAAGAAATAAATTTTTGTTCTAATCTTCACATTTTATTAATGTGACAAAACATTTTTCAAAAATACATTTTACAAATTATTTTTGAATTAAAAGAAATATTTTATTTTGAAAATTAGTTAAAAATCCCAACAACTATTCCCTCCCCCAAATCAGCCCAAACTTCCCCAAATAAACTTTCACCATTAAAAACAAAAATGGGGCGTTTTTGTCAGATTTGCACCACTGGTCCACTAAATTTAGTGGTACCGTGATGTATTAGTGGCAAATGCATGCCTGTAACGGCTAGTTTTTTCATTGGCTATAAATAGTGGACCATTTTACACTTCCAACTTGATTTTTCCATCTAGTTTTCTCTGGTCTAATCCTCTTTTATTTAGATAACTTTCTTTGATCATTTAGTGAGTTTTAGTTTGTTTAAGAGTGATCCAATCATCCATTCTAGAGACCACCTTCATTCCTCTACTAGTCCAAGAGAAGAACATATCGTATCAAGAAGATACAAAGTGTTGTAGTGTTAGTGTAGTGTGTCCGTAACACTTGTTACGTACTTGTTGTATCTAGATATACATCAAGTTGTCCATCATCTTGTTTAGTTAGATTGGGTAGATCATTGTGATCTTGTTGAGATCAAAGCTTGTGTTGTTCGTGTGTAGATCGGGTAGATCGTGTTGATCGTGAAGATCGGGTAGATCGTGTAGATCAGGTAGATCGTGTATAGATCATGGGGATAACTCTCAAGTTGAAGACTCGAGGAGTGGAGTAGGGCAAGGAAAAATAGTCCTTGTAGACCGAACCACTATAAACAACCGTGTTGTGGTTTGATCGTTTCTTTCTTTACTTGCATATTATTTATTCTTTATTATCTATATTGATTGAACTCACGCAAAATTATTCAAAGCAAATCAAATTTAAAAAGGTAAAACTATTCAACCGCCTTCTAGTTTTCACGGTCACGAACAAGGTTTCCAAAGTTAATTATATTGGAGTTAATTGCATAAATCGTTTTTGTTGTTTACACACCTTTTCACCTTTCGTTCTTAACTCTCAATAAATGCACAATTCGTTCATGTGGTTGTCCATTTTGCATGGACTGGTCCTTTGACCAAACTGACGTTTGTTTGAGTCGTTAAGTTCAGGCATGTGCTCATCATGTGACAGACAAAATAGTCCTTGTAACTTCATACTACACCGCAAGGACGAGTTTTGTAACTGACACTTATTATTATTATTATTATTATTATTATTATTATTATTATTGTTATTATTATTCTTATTATTATCATTATTATTAACATCAATGGGTCCCACATGCCAGCTACCATACTTCTCTAAGAGCATCACGTCTAATAACACCGTTAACATAAAAAACTGATGTTGCATCAACGTGACATCCTATCCCCACTTTTAAAACCAACACTCAATAATACCCGCTCACTAATAACACAATTAACACCACCCTTTTAGTACCAACCATTTTATTTTATTTTTCATTTTTTCAAACAAACTGATTTTTCATACCATAAATAAAAATACAAATAACACTTAAAAAAAAAGTTATAAAACCAATATTTCAAAAAACACAAAAATAAATGAAACTTATTATGTCTTACTTGGACCAAACAGCCCACTAATTTACCAACAGCCCAAATGGCGACTTTTTTTTTATTTTTTTATTTTTATTTTTAAGGTCTTCTACACCGCGACACACACACAAACACACAACGGCCATTTAAATCAGAAAAAGAAAAAGAAAAAAAAGCAAATCCAACGCATGTTGGTGCATCAACACAAGAATCACCGTCGTTGGTTTCTTGCATATCCCGGTGTGGTAACGTCGGTAATGTGGCCGCTACCTCGGCATAACGCCGAGTGCTGTGTTACCACACCCGATGCTCCAACACTCAAAAACCCTTTTTTCATTTCTCTTTTCTTTACTCTATAAAAAATTCTTCCTAACAATCATTACCGCCACCGCCGACGTCAGCCACAACCACCTCTGATGCTATGGAAACTTTGGATACAGGTTCTTCACTTGGGCATCGAAACAAACTGGTTAGATTTACAACCATGATGTATACAAATCAATGATTAAAACTTTAGAGAAAATGAGGCAATTTGGTATGGTATGGCTCTTATCGATGAAATGTGGAGAGAAAACCCGCAACTTATAACCCCTCAAGTGTTTGCCGTATTAATCAGAAGATTTGATTATGCTAGAATGGTTAAAAAAGCAATTTGGTTCTAGATGAAATGCCAAAATATGTATGTGATCCTGATGAGTATGTTTTCGAGTGTTTATTAGACGCGTTATGTAAAAATGGCAGCATAAAAGAAGCTGCTTTACTTTTTGAAGACACGAGGATTCGGTTTCCTCCAAGAATTAAACATTTCACCTCACCGTTGTACTTTTTGAAGCTGCTTTACAAGAAATGAGACAAAAGGTTGTGAAACCAATGCAACTTCTTTCACTATCTTGATAAAAGCACTTTGTGGTCATGAAAAAATTGAAGCTGAAATGTAGGTGTTTTAAGATATGAAAAAACATGGATGCGAACCAAATTTCCCTACTTACACTACTTTAATAAGCGGTTTTTGTAAATGGGAGAAAACACAAAACCGAATTTTGTTTAGTTGAAGCTTCTAAGTATTTTAAAGAAATTGTAATGTAGGAGGATGAGATGATAATCAATTTGAGTTTTGTTTAATATCAATGGTGGTGAGCGTCTCAGGGGTGGTCGGGGTTTTGGTGGTGGCGGTTCTGGTGGAAGCGTGGTTTGGTTGTGGTGGTAATGTAGGAAGGGTTAGTTAAAGATTTTTAAAAAGTTTTTGGTATGGACTTTAAATTTTTTTTGTTAAGATTGTTTAAAAATATTATTAAAAAAGTTTGGTTAAAAGACTATTAGAAAAAATAAAGTTAAAGTGTCAATTACAAAAATTGTCCCTGTGGTTTAGCATGAAGTTAAAAGGACTATTTTCCCCTTACGTGGCAAGCACGTGCCTGGACTTAACGGCCAAAACAAATGCCTGTTTGGTCAAAGGACTAGTCCATGCAAGATGGACAATCACAGGGACGACTGATGTACTTATTGAGAGTTAAGAACAAAAGGTGAAAAAGTGTGAAAACCACAAGGTCGATTTATGTAATTAACTCTTTATCTTGTATGGGATGATAAAAAGCTATTTTATACGTCATTTATACACATACCTAAAATTGTTATAAATAGGTATGCCTTTACTACAAACATAGTAGCCGACATTATTGAGACAAAAACGGTTCTTTTTTACAGCTTTGTTGTACCACTACTTGGAGTTGACTGCAAAAATATGGTTGAACAGCTTGGATATGTGGCTCCAAGAGAACTACCTCCACTAATCACCTCTCTTAGAGGAAAACAAATGGTATTTCAGTTCCATTTAAGCAACTCTAGCAAACAAGGCGTGATAGAATTTATTGTAGACTATGTGTTTGAAGACATCAATTTCTCCATCAACACCAACAATTACACTTCCAACATTGGCACAAAGTACATCATGTGAATAAAATGCAAAAAAAATTAACACATCATCAACGGAAAAATAATTTTTTCAAACATTAGGTAAATAAATGCTACACCATTTTTCATTTGTTTGCACAAATGTTAAAATTTAAGTATCTCGCTTAATCATGGTACAAGCCAAATGGAAGGAACATGTTAAGAAGCAAAAGAACAAACATGTTGAGTAATAGTAGATACTAGATACAACAAAAGCGCATGATGTTATGACAATTTTGGGGATTCGACTACCTACTAATCAACAACGGAACTGTCCCTCAAAAAAATGTTTTTGCACAATTTTTGGGAGTCCCTATACCATTCAAACAAAATCTTTCGCTAATAGTTGTGAAAGTCGAAACATATCTTTCTACTAAATGTAAGGTAGTGAATAAAACTTTTGTTGCTGTTTTGAAAGTCCAAACATATATTTCTGCTAAATATATGGTAGTTGATAGAAACTACCAAATCACTTTTGTAAATTAAATGCTTAAACTGCAATTACGAGTTACTTAGCATATTATTTAAACTGTCAGACTTAAATCAAGCTCCCACAAGAACGCGCGGCTTTCTTTTCTCATTAGGTTACAACTTATAAGTAGAATAACGGTTACAAGAAAATTACATAAATATCACCTCGCAAGGTTGAGATCCACGCGCCAAAAATCAATGATGATCTCACTAATTACCTTTCAAATTCTGTTAGAGTTTTTTTTGTTTAAATCCACATACTTCTCCAAATTTATATTTTCTCATACTAAACTTTAGAAGATTACATATTTACCACCGTCTTATTTTTAGGTTTAGAATTTTGAAATACTTTCTCAACAAATATCAAATTTATCTCTCTATATAAAGAAGCATATAAACAAAGGGTGATACCACATTATTCGACTTCAGTATCACAAGTGAGTTCATCGATCAAGTTTTGTTTCAAGATTAGTCTTTTTTTGCATTACAATAACAATGGTTTTAGTCCATACACATGCCCATCGCAACTTATTAACTTCAATAAATTTTCGTATGATTGTCCTCCGTGGTCATGCATACGTCGCTCATCAATATGTCATTTGCTAAACCAACGTTTATAGAGTTGTCGCTCGGTACTAATGTTTAAGTCACACCCATCTTCGCTCATCTATCACTCAAAAATACTCAAAAGGAAAAGGTATATATATTAATTAATGTTTGTTGTAGCATGCATGTTTATTGTTTACTTTAAAATAGTATGTCCTGTTTTCGCTTTTGCAAACCTCCTTTAGATTATTCTATTTTCTTGATCAATCAAGATTTGAAGTAAGCAGTAAATTTGAATCGTTATGAATATACTAATTAATGTTGAATCTAATTATTATCACATGTTGAATCTACCACAAGAACTTGTTAATGTTGCAAAGTCTTTCTCTTTATACTTGTCGCCCAAGGTAGTGCTCTAGTCATCACATCTTTGTTCATCGACTATTACGCTGCGGAAGGTACATACCTCCACCAAAGAAGACCACGATTTGACTTGTGAGGAAGCTTTGGTTGCGATGAGTTAAAGATGTTGGAAACACTATGGCCTTTTCGGCTTATAATTGATGAAGAGAGAACACTTACGAGAAAGTTTATAATGTTTTTATTGCTTGAACTTTGCTTGATTATAAATGCTTACATCCATCACATATTTATACTATTCCAAGGAAGATTCTATAATCGAGATACTTCCATGGATCTCTAGATAATTCTGACTTTAAATATATCTATATTCTAGATATTTCTACACATTTCTATAAAAAATTACATACATATTTTCTATGATCATTCTCTGACTTTCTTAAAATTTATTGATCATGGGCCCGGGCTTTTATGTTTATTCAAATCTTTATTGTACTAAATCAAGTTTACGATCCAACAACCCCCCTTTAAAATTGACTTTTCGACTCCAAGCATCATCCTTAGTCTTGAGAAATCCTTCTCGTTAGATGGCTAGGTGAAGATATATGCAACTTGGTTTCGGACCTCGATGTATCACTCGGACAACCGTCCTTGCATTACACTCCAAAAAAAGTGATAATTGGTGTCGATATTGTTAGGAATTATTTTAACAGTTGGTTCCTGCTGATAGTATTAGTATTCTGGCGATAGTGCGATTCTTCGATAGTACGATTCTGCGATAGTTATTTCTGTTTCTGCGGATATGTAGTTTCCGTATCATTAGTATTTAGTTAGGATATGCATGAGTTAATTTAGGAAGAGATAATGCATATCGTTTACGTGTTTTGTAAGTCGCAAAATTAGGGTTTCTTGTAGTATAAAAAGAAACTGCAGCTAGGGTTTATGTATGCTTTTTGAATACCATTAGTGAATCAATATAGATCCATAGAGGATCAAGTAATTTGTGTTTATTGTCTTCTTAATTCTTGTGTTTATATTCCGCGTAAGCATAAGTTTAATAGAGGTTCTCCATAGTTTTCTTGTGATTATACATGTTTACTATACGTTCATTAAGGCTCTTAAGATCTATCTGGGACTGATCCAACAAGTGGTATCAGAGCCTGGTGAGAACCTTTCAAAGAAGACATCCTTACTCTCTTTCATAAAACCCTAATCTCACTCTAACGATGACATCATCAAACATTCAGACTCAGACAATGAGGAGAAGCCTGAGTCATCCAGTGCCAGTGCTCTGTCTACAGTTCAGCAGGTTGTTACCACCATGTCCAACAACAATGCAAAGTTTCCCTATCTGAAGAAGGACGAATATGACATATGGGCTATGAAGATGGAAAATTACATCACCAACAATGACTACGATGTTAGGAATTAGAAAATTCAGTCGTTAAAGTGTCGGTCACCTCAAGTATATGTATTCGTTAGAAAGCTCGTAGTCGTAGTCAAGTTATGTTATTAAGTAGTTTGTTAAGTAACACCGTGGAGGACGAAACAGGTCTTTACTCACTGTATGCCCGATCCATGACCCGTAGGTGGCGTTTATTGTAAGACACTATAAATACCCTCTACCTCCCAAGGTAGAGGGTTGAAGCTTTAATACCATTTTCTTTGTTTCACATAGTTCCTAACTCTCTTCCTTTCTCTCTCTAGAACTTTCTCTTTCTAAAACATTGTATACGCCCCATATGGATTTGGTTTGATGTGTTTGTGAAATACTATATCTTACAATTGGTATCAAGAGCCATGGTTTGATCACTCATCTTTCATACTCTTTGTTTTGGTGGATTTCATAAGGTTTTTGGGGTTATAAGTGTTTAGGAGAGTTTGAATCATTTGGTCAATTTCTAGTGGTAAAGTTTGAATTTTGATTGTACTTTTGTGTTTAAGATCATCATATGTGTTTAGGTTTTGAATTGGAAGGCTTGAATCATTGTGGTTTAGTTGTTTTTGATTGATAAAGTGGTCGTTTTCAAATATTGTACGAAGCGAGTTGAGCTACGGTGTTGAGTTTCTTGGAAGCGAGTTGCTTTGTTATTGGAAGCGAGTTGGTTTAAGTGACTTGGCTATTAAGCGAGTTGTATTAGCAGCGAGTTGGTATATGCGACTTGGCTATTAAGCGAGTTGATTCTTAAACGACTTGAGTGTTAAAGCGACTTGGCTATTAAGCGAGTTGTATTGTCAGCGAGTTGGTTTAAGCGACTTGGTGGTTAAGCGAGTTGTCTCTGTATGCGACTTGGCTATTTAGCGAGTTGATTCTTTAAGCGACTTGAGCTTTAAGCGACTTATCTTTTAAGCGAGTTGACTGTTTAGCGAGTTGATACCAAAACGAGTTGGTTGTTTAGCTACTTTTCTATTGAGACTTGTCACTTATTCGTGCTACATTTTTACGGTTGTTCTTTTGGTTTAGTAAAATCCCGTGAAAGAATCAATTTCCCGATTTAATCAAAGAATAGTAAAATCCCGTAGAACTTGTAATCATGTCTAACAACGTTCCTACTATCGCTTCTTACATAGCGAGGACGCTTTAAGCACCGGATCATATACTCCACCTATGCTTGATGTAACCGATTATGACTCATGGGCTCA
>CM040238.1:203019321-203088880 GCA_022545495.1 Chrysanthemum lavandulifolium
CTCCATTCCCGAGTCTCACACCGAGAGTTTAACTTCACTAGTCAACAAGCTCCTTTCACCGTGGAGAAAACCTTTACACTTAAACACACTATTTCGACACTAAGCTAGATGTCGAGTTCTTTCCAAGGGTACAACTACTCCCACACACAATGTATTTTGAGGACTAAAATACTAACCACTCACACTCACAAGATTATGATGGCTTAATACAACAATGAAGTATGAATCAACACTAGATCATACAACACTAAACAAACAAGACTTCCAACTTCTCGTTTGAAGCTTGAATGTGACTTGATCTTCTTTGCTACAAAAGAGATCACTAATATGATATGAAACTGAGTTAGAAAGGTTAGAGAGAAGATATGTAAGAGAGTATGATAGAAAGGGATGAAAAACTACTTGGTTTGACTTTGCTATTTATAGCCAAAACCATCGATAGCATCCACGAACCGCGAACCCTTAAAAGGGTTCCGCTTGGTTGTGGATTTTGGTGCCTTACGTCTCGACGTGACAAGATATCCAACAATATAAATAATGTTTAATGATGATATTTGTATTAACAATCTCCCCTTTTGTTGAGGACAAAACATAAATTTTATTTTATAAAAGATGTAAAGATTGTACAAGAGTTATAAAAATATTAGTTTTAGAACTTGAAAGATAAAGATGATAATGCATGTATGTCCAATTTAGACATGATGTTGACTTTTAGAAAGTCAAAGTGCAGATTGACTTTTCATTAGAAAGTCAAAGTCTTCATTAGTTGAAGTATGATGTTGACTTTTCGGAAAGTCAATGTATGCGATTGACTTTTATAAAAGTCAAATTTAACCAAGTTCTATATATTTCTCCCCTTTTGTCTCAACAAAAGAAGATGCGAGCGGAATATGTAATGAGCCCGAGCCATTATCTCCCCATGACCAATGCTCCCTAAATTGGGTGCTTAAGAGAAAGATACATGGATTGTGAAAAGGCTACAAAAGAATGTTAGTAATAAGCATCATCACAAGCATTTCCAAACACCATGTAATAATCAACAAAAATATAAAAACACCATTCATTTGTTAAAATTTTCATTATATAAAAATCATGAAAAGAGAACACAATGAAGTGTTAGTACAAGAATAAAATTCTAAAAATTATCCTAGAAAATTTTAAAAATACAAAGAAAATCCTAAAGAAATAAAAATGCTTAAATATAATAAACTAGGACCCTCCTATTGAGGTGGTGGATGAGCAAGAGCATTGATGCGCTCTACGATGTGATTGAGGATGAACCTCATTTCGTCTTGAAGCTCATGGACCATCACCGAGTCCTTTCGGTAATGGGTGGTCCGCTCACAATTAGAGCAACCGTGTCTAGGAGGGTAGTATGGTTCATGATTTTGTGGTGGTGGAATGGTGGAGTTGTTGGTGTTGGTGGTTGGAGTGGTGATTATGGAGGCTAGCAAAGCACTTAGCATTTGCATGGCATCACTAAGATGAGAGTCCACCATATTGGTGGAGATAATTGAGCTCGGCTTCAATCTCTTCTTTAGTGGGGTGATCATCCCACATGGATACCTCAATGTCCTCTATATGAGGAGGCATTCATGTTGTAGGTAGTGGTTGATCTCCATACAAAGGACCATGGATTTCCTTGTGGATGGGATGGAAAAGAAGAGGTCTTGTCCCTAACGGGGTGTTTGGGTCAAATGATGGACGGGACACTCATGAGTGATTCGCTCAATAGTACCAAAAGATGGTAGTGGTGGTGGATGATTGGGCCTAGGAGGCAAGTCCTCCAAGTCTTCCAAAATGGATTTGGAGATGTAGGTGGTGTGGAGAATAACTCTAATGGGATGAGTGTTAGAGATTTTGGAGGTAATGGTGACTTTGATGTTTGGATAGGTGCGGTGGTGGTGAGCTAGGAGTCTTTGTTGGTGGTGGAGTAGTGACAATGATAGGTGATTGTGGAGGTGGTGTGGAGTAGCCAAAGAGAGTTGTCTCATCTCTTTATGGGAGATGAGATGGTTAATGGAGAGGACTCGGAAGAGGAGCTTATGTTGACAAAGCAACAAGGTCTTACGCTCATTTTAGCAGTTCTTTTAAAAGGCTTGGTTGATGGTGAAGACTTAGTCATTTTGGCTCAAGTTTTTGCTAGTAGATGATAAGATTTGAGAAGGTGTGAAGATGATCATGGTAAAAGCTCTTAATTTATAGGATTGGAAAATTATGGAGAAATATGTTTGATTTGATGTTAAACCATAGAAGAGATGAGGTTCCTAATGATTTTGAAGTGGGTTTAATGCTAGTCATATCACCCAACTCAATCCATACAAGAAGGATGGAGTGAAGTGATAAAGATTTGCAATAAATGTGTTCTAATGATTTTGGGATCTTTAGAATCAGAGCACTCACGGATTGCAAGGAACCAAATTTTTGGTTTCTTCCTTTATGAAAAAGGGTTCCTTGGGTGGATTTTTGGAATTTTTGAATTTTGGTGGGAAATGGATATCCTATATGCTTAAGTGTGTTACACTGGTTCTAATATGGGCAAGAACTAGTTAAGACTAACCTAGAAGCAATGTATGGTAATTTGGAATGTTGAAATAAGCGATATTTAGAAAATTATCACAGAGGATCCACGGCACCAAAAGTTTACACATAGGAACCCTTAAATTGGTACCGCCCGGTCCGCTGCATGTATGGCGGTACCAAAATCCATAACAGATGGAACCAAATTAATGGTGTCGTGCGTCCGTGGAGACCATAAATCTTCACAGTATGTTTTTAGGTGTCTGGGACTTTTCGAAACACGAAATTTTACTTAAAACATGTGACATTAATTATTTCTAGTTAAGAAAAGTCGATAACACATATACAAACATAGTGGAGCATAGACTTTGACCAAGGCTTTTTATTTTCACATAATAGTGAAAATGGGTAAAATTTGATAACACACTTGTGCTATCCCCGCATAAACCAGTTAGCATACAACATTGTTTAAGTTATTTTATCACCCTACAAAGTAATAACAACCAAATTGTATCATACACCATAGTTATTGTCTTGTTCCAAACACTCCTTCAAATAAACCTCACTTATCCAACTTCTTGTAGATCTTTGTCATCATCCTACCAAGGCACTTGAACATCCCCTTGGTTTGCTTGAACTCCACCGATTCATTCTCAATCTCAGGGAGAGGTGCATAGTACTCTTGAGGTGGAAGACGAGAATTGGGAGACCATCCTCGGAGCTATTTGATGATGACGATGAAGGAGTTGGAGGTTTTGCCCTTTCCTTTAGTCTTAGCCACTTGTGCGTCACTCAAGGGCACAAATATGTGAGGATGAGAGCATAGTCTAGCTTTAACCCTTTTGGGCTTGGTGGAATGGGTGCAAAGTTTCTATAGAGACGGGTGAGAAGCATCCGTAAGGAAGAGCGACCGATCCTTGAGTTGGAATATCTACCATTCTTCTAGCAATGTAGTAGGCTAAATTGAATGGTTGACGGTGGACAAGTTGTAGAGCATGTGACAAAGGCAATCATTGATATGGTCTCTATTTCCTATAGTGCTAATGACATTGGCTTTAAGGAGTTCCACCCACTTCTTAAATTCGGGCTTAAGCTCATTGAGCTCCATACCATATGGATCTCGGTTCACTTCCTTTCCTTTCGGGTGACACGGGTTGGGCG
This sequence comes from Chrysanthemum lavandulifolium, assembly GCA_022545495.1. Taxonomy (NCBI): domain Eukaryota; kingdom Viridiplantae; phylum Streptophyta; class Magnoliopsida; order Asterales; family Asteraceae; genus Chrysanthemum; species Chrysanthemum lavandulifolium. The sequence goes on from CM040238.1 coordinate 203,023,003, forward strand.
GCCCTTTCGTTAAAAGGTGCTCACGGATGACGTCCTTATCCACTAAAGGAGTTTGTTAGGGAAGAGAGCGGTCATTGATTGCATCAAGGATAGTGAGTGACCACTTATCCAAGTAGACACATGTACCACGGTTGGGAATTCCTAGCACTTGAGCAAATTGGCTTAAGGAGATGGAGTAGTCGTTTTGATTGATCCTAAACCTAAGACAAATTTCATCATCCTCATCATTAAAGCGGTAACACTAGCATAGAATTCTAACACAAACCTAGGACAAATGGGTTCACCGATGTCAAGGAGACAATCGAATTGAATGGTGGCAAGTTCTTCACGAAGATTGGTATTTTCAAGGAAGGATGAGTGAATGGTTCTACCTCATGGAAATACCTTGATTCTAGACTCTTAAATATTTCTACTTGTTCCTTGGAAAGTCCCTTGGTTTTGTGGGATGGGAATATAGCCAAGAGTATCCTTGTGATCATAGAATCTTGCGGCTACCATGGTTATTCCTATGGACAAGAGTTTATATGTTAAAAATGAGAACAAACTTAGCGTTTTGGTTCTAGTGTGTGCCTATATGAAAACGACTTGGAGTTGCGGTTATCTCGACTCATTTTATGCATAAAATGGTTTTTAGTGGGGTTGTTTGGAAAAAAACATGAGTTAACCCAAACGCTCCTAATTCAATGTGGCTTCATTTGAATATACCCGGGAATGCATATTAGTTATGCATTACCTTTAGTATTCAAGAGCATTATGCAAGTGATGAAAATTTACATTTCTATTTGTATTAACAATGAAAAATTGTTTTCCTACAAGTGAGAAGCTTTTCAAAATTTTGACATGGGGTGTTTTCTTATTTAGAATAAGGCCTTATAGTCATTATCTTTTGATTATTGGGAAACATGATTTGTTTATGCAATGCGACAATGTTGTACCTAATTTCAATGACTAGTCATGCATTTTGCCAATTGAATCCATGTTTGGTATACAAGAATATACATAATCCCATGTAATGATTTTGTGCACAAATTGGAATCCTAGACTCGAAATTAAGAGATGTAATGTAGTTAGGATAGTTACAATGATGTTATCTTAAGTAATTAATGGATGAGAAAGTGTCAACAATGAGTTAGGTGTGATGTTGAAACATTTTGGTAAAGTGGGTTTTGAGGAAGAAGATGTTTTGTAGGTAGGTATTTTTGCTACATGTTGTCACCACGGACGAGACGGCACCAAAAATTGGTTCCGTCTTTGTTATCGTTTGGTGCCGTGGGAACAAGATAGCAATTAAACTAATTTGTTTTGGTTTGTTTGTTCTAAGGTTTAGACTATGTTTAACTACATGTTTGGTTCCATTAGCCCTAAACCAAGTCTAAGAAGATTAAATGGTTCTCGCTTTTAGAGACTTAGTTAGAATGTCGGCAATGTTGTCTTGGAGGATACTTTCTTAATTGAGATGTTTCATTTTTGAACATTGTCGCGAACAAAGTGATGGCGGATTTCAATATGCTTTATGCGAGCATGTTGGACGGGATTTTTCTTTGAGATCAATAGCTCCTTTATTGTCGCAAAATATGACGATATCGTTGAGATGAATTTCGTAATCTCGAGAGCTTGCTTCATCCAAAGAGCTTGTTGACATGCTTTTCCGGTGAGACGTACTCGGCTTCGATGGTTGAGATAGCTAAGGCCGTTTGTTTCTTTGCAAACCATGAGGTGAGACAATGTCCAACAAAATTGCAAATACCACTTGTACTTTTCTATCGACATAGTCACCGGCATGGTCCGAGTCGGCATACACTATAGTTTCTACACCCGTTCCTTTGGGATACCATAATCCTAAACATGTCGTTCCCTTAATGTATCTAAATATCCTTTTCAAGGCTTCTAATTGTGATACCTTGGGATTTTCTTGAAAGCGAGCACATAGACAAACACTAAACATATTTTCGAGTCTACTAGCCTTAAGATAGAGTAGGCTACCAATCATTCCTCTATATTTAGTGTTATCTACCGATTCACCTTCCTCATCCTTGGTAAGTTTAGTGTCCGAGGACATGGGTGTCTTTGTTGGTTTGGAGTCTTCAAGACCAAATTTCTTAAGCATATCTTTTATGTATTTAGATTGGTTAAAGAATATGCCATCTTCTAGTTGTTTAATTTGGAGTCCTAGAAAGAAATTTAACTCACCCATCATACTCATCTCAAACTCATCGTGCATGATTTTAGAGAAATCATCACATAGCTCTTGACAAGTTGATCCGAATATGATGTCATCAACATATATTTGAACAATGATAATATGTGATTCCTTTTTCTTGGTAAAGAGAGTATTTTCTACTAATCCCATGGTATTTTGTTTTCAACAAGAAAAGTCTTAAGTCGATCGTACCAAGCTTTTGGTGCTTGCTTAAGACCGTATAATGCCTTCTTGAATTTAAAGACATGATGGGGTTTCTCAAAGTCGGTGAAACCGGAGGTTGAGCAACATACACTTCTTCGTTAATAAACCCATTAAGAAATGCACTTTTAACATCCATTTGAAATAATTTAAAGTCATAAGCACATGCATATGCAAGTAATATTCTAATAGACTCGAGCCTAGCTACCGATGCATTAATTTCATCATAATCAATACCTCTTGTTGATTATAACCTTGTGCAACAAGCCTAGCTTTGTTTCTAGACACTACACCATTTTCATCCATTTTATTTCAAAAATCCATTTTGTTCCAATTATAGTTTGATCTTTAGGTTTTGAAACTAACTTCCAAACATTATGTCTAACGAATTGGTTTAACTCTTTTGCATAGCAATTACCCAAGATTCATCTTTTATTGCTTCATTTATGTTTTTGGTTCAATGGCGGATACAAAACAAAATGATTACTTTGATTTTGGGCTTGTGATCTTAACGTTCTTTGATTTAGTTGTCCTATGACCTTTTCTAAATGATGACTTTTAGGATTCTTTGATGTTTATAATTTCATTATTTAATGGTTCATCTTCCTTGTCATTTTCAATTATTTCTTGACTTTCTACAAGTTGACTTTCAACTAAGTCATCATCTACCAAAGGTGATGTCTTAGAGGAGGTGGACTTTCGTCGAATGTTATGTTCAACGATTCCTCGACTCTCATTGTCTCTTTGTTTAAGACAATGTAAGCTTTACTAGTTTGTGAGTAACCAAGAAATACACCTTCATAAGACTTTGGGTCAAACTTGGTGAGATAGTCTTTAGTATTAAGAATGAAACATTTACTTCCAAACACTCTAAAATATCCTAAAGTTGGATTTTTACCTTTGTATAATTCATATGGTGTTTTGTTTAAGAAATGACGTATTAAGACGTTATTTAAAATATATGTAGAAGTGTCAATCACGTTACACCAAAACTTTTGAGGAATGTTTTGTTCATTAAGCATTGTTCTACTCATTTATTGAATGGTTCTATTTTTACGTTCTACAACTCCATTTGATTGAGGTGTTCGAGGAGCGGAAAAGTTGTGTGTTATACCATTTGTATCACAAAATTTTCCAAATTGTGTTTCATTGTCAAATTCACGACCATGATCCGTTCGGATCGACACAATGTTAACACCTAGTTGATTTTGAATTTTCTTGCTAAGAATTTCAAATTTATCAAAAGCTTCATTTTAGTTTTCAAAACAATGTCCAAGTAAACCTTGAGTAATCATCTACTATGACCAAAGTGTATAAGTTGCCTCCATAGCTTCTTATAGCGGATGGACCAAACAAGTCCATATACAATAGTTCTAGACACTTAGATGTGGACACCATGTTTTTAGCCTTATGACTACTATGAGTTTGTTTACCAATTTTGCAAGCATCGCAAAAGTGTTGGTCATATTATTTTAGGTAAATTTCTAACTAGCTCTTTCAAGATAGGTTTTGGATAAGTCTCATATTAGCGTGACCTAAGCGTCTATGCCAAAGAGTTGAGCTATCATCTAATGTTGTTAGACAAAGTTTGTCATTAGATGTTTTATCTATTTTCATGACGATATGTTCTTTTTCCTAACTCCTTTAGCTATGGTGATACCATCTTTTAGTATTTTACTACTATTTTCTTCAAATAGTACTTTATACTTTTTATCACATAATTGACTAATACTAAGTATATTAAATCCTAACCTATCGACATGAGCAACATTTTCAATAGTTAGGGAGTTATGAGCGATCGTACCTTTTCCAATGATTTTGCTTTTGAGATTGCTACCAAAAATGACATTACCTCCGTCATACTCTTGGTATGTTGAGAAGAGGCTTTTATTGCCGTCATGTGTCTTAAGCATCCACTATCTTTTATCCGCTAATCAGGTTCCAATCCAACTTTCAAGCATACTAAGACACAAATAAATCAAGCGTTTGGTCCCCAATATCTCATGGGTCCGTTTGGGTTAAACATACCATTTACTTGGTTCATATATGGAAATGATGGGTAAGGGTTCCATGGCATGTAACTGGATTTTGATATGGTCTAGGAAGTTTTGATTCCAACCGTTATGTTGATAGTTGGGTTGTATGTTGTGGTTGCTCTTAGGAAAGGCGTTTGGAAATAGGTGTTTTATATCGTTGTTGAGTAGTTTTAGATCTAAATTTATTTCTAGCAAGTCCTACTCTCGATGAAACAAAGAGTTTTAGTTTAACATTATCCTTGGTTTTCTTTGTTACTTTGACAAATTCATTACGGTCCGTATTACAAACATTCTGTCCTGCTGCAGTCCCCACGACACCAATAATTACAAAGGACGGAACTCTATTTTTGGGTCCGTCTGGTCTGTGTTGTACTGCAGCAGTTTTGACATTTTGTTTGTCTTTTTTGACCATTTTGGTTTGACTCGTTGGAATTAAAACTTCATTAAATCCTAGTTCATTCATGTTTCCTGGTGTTTTTTGAATTCTAACTATTTCATCGGCACAAGCAATGTTTTTGTTAAACCTTTTAAATTTAGAAATGTTCGATTAGAACTTCTTGTGTGAGCTTTAGTTTTTCTATTTCAAGATTAAGCTCTTAACATGATTTGCAACCATCGTCATTTGCTTTTCCTTTTCTAATCGTTTTGCCTTTTCTTTTAACTCATAGACTTCATTTTCTAAAATTCCTTTTAGTCTTTAAAAACTTATTTTTAGTTATGATTTTTAAACTAAGCTCACACAATTGATTATATTGTTTTTGCAAAGTGTCATCATCAATAGAGGAATAATATGAGTCGGAATGTACCTCGTTTGATTCATGTGCCATTAGAGCGATCTCATCCTTGCTTGATTCTTCATCATCCTCACTATCACTCCAAGCACCACTTACAAAAGCTCGTTGAGTTTTGCTTTTAGGTGGCTTGGGACAATCTCCTATTAGATGACTTGCATCACCGCATCTAAAACACTTTCTTTCACCTTTACCCTTTTGTCATCCCGATCTTTTCGAATGGCTTCTTTTCTTCTCGAGGTTGTCTTACAAACTTTCCTCTTCTTCTAAAGAACTTTTGAAATCTCATAACGCCATGGCATACTTCTCATCTTCACTCATCCGAGCAAGATTCGTCATCATCAGGTTGATTCCGTTCTTGCTTTTGAGAGAGATTCTTCATCGGTGATTCGGCCCGGTAGGTCAAGTTTTGTCACATGAGTTGACCACTTGTGAATGGCCAACCGTAAGAAACTTAAAACAGCTCGGACACCAATGCAATGAAGATCCGGGAGTATAGTGTTTCCCGGTCGTTATGTCCCAACGAGCTATGCAATGGATCACCAAACGATATAGTGATCGAGAAATTTGAACAGAAAAGGGTTGAATATTATAACTAAAGAAAAAAACAAATATTAAATGCAAATTAAAAAAATTAAAAGATAAAAATATTAAATAAACGCTATCACTATTTGCAAAATGATGTTTTTGATTTTATGTTTTATAAAATTTAATTAAAAACTACGTAACGTATAAATGAAAATGTGAAAATAAAGCAATATAAATCCTAAAATATGAAATGATATTTTTACAAACCTAATGATAAAAGAAAATATTTAGAAAAATAAAATTAATTTTATAACTAATTAATTAATTATTATTAATTAAAACTATTTTAACTATTTAATAATAACCTAAAATACAAGAAAATAGGAAATAAAGCTAGAAAAATAAAATTATGACTTAGAAAAGTCTAAAATAACAAAATAGAATTTTCAAAACTTTTTTTATATTTTTCGAATATTTTCTATTTTCTAGGAATTAAAACTATTTAAAACTACTTAAATTACTTAAAATTACAAATTTAACTAAGAAAAATCTGGAAAATATTTTTTGACTTTTATATTTATCTTAACTTAAGAAAATTGAAAAATTATTTTTTGAAACTTTTCTTAATTAATTGGATTAAATGCTAATTAAAAAGTGCTAAAAACTAATTTAAATGCAGAAAAATAGCAAACAAACTTAGAAAAATCTGAAAAATTCAAGATAAGCTTAAAATAATGTTATGAAACTAGGAAAAATGGAAAAACAGTAGGTTGTGTACAAGAAAATGAAACTGCTAGGCAAGTGCTTATAAATAAGCACTTGAAATAAGCCAAATGAAGACCAATAAGCACCAACTGAAACGAAAGTTCTAATATACTACAAGTACTTAAATGCAACTAATCTTAACTGTTTTAAACCTCTAATTGCAAAATGATAAGATTTGATGATTTGAGATTATAAGCTAAAACAGTTTTGGTGGACTACTTTAAGCTTAAGTAAAAGCGCAAAATAAGATGAAAATGAAAACCACAAATTGGAACTCAATCTAGACCTGGTTGGGAACTTATAAACCAAAGATGGGACCAAAGTGAGCTCAAATGAGCTTGTTGCAACCTCACACAAAACACATGCAGTACTCAATGTACATCGAGTGTGTACAGGCAACTAAGACCATTTTGATAAGCTCATTTGAGGCTTTTAAAATTTGACAAAATTCTACAAAATGATGATAAAGAAATAGACCAACTGAAGTTTTAAACACAACAAGTTTCACTTAAATTGGCCTAAAGATGAAGCCAAGAAAAATCAACTCACCGGCCTCAAAATGAATTTTTCACTTTTTGACTTTTTGATGATTTGAGAAATTGACTTTATGAACTTTGAATCCAATGTAAGGACTGATCTTGGTTTTATATGATGAAATGACACTAGAACAAGCTATATCTATGATATTTAAACACAAGATGAGCTTTTAATTTTCTCGAAAATCCACCGCTAAGTGATTAAGAAAGTGGATTCATGATTTTGACTTTGACAAGATGTAGGCTCAAATTTATGACAGATATGAGTCAATTACAACTAAACAAACATAACACAACAAGCATTACCCATGAACTAACCTCAAATGCGTTTAAGTATTCAATCCAAACACACCTTATACTACCGATTTGCAAATTTAAATGATACAAACACCGAGCAAACTTGTTTTAATGATCAAGTTGAGTTTACCTAACCTAATTACAACTTAATACACTGATTTGAACCGCTTATAACTACAAATGAAGATAATGCAAAGAGACCTTGAAAATCACTTACAAAGTCCTTAGCCACAATGGCTTGAAACCCACAAACCAATGAACCTCAACCTATATTATCCAACCCAATATCTCTGAATTAACCCAAATCCACTCTGCTTCAACCATTACCCATTTCATACCATTTTGCTCCCATTGACTTTTGTTGACCAATATCCAAAGTTGCATGAAATTTAAATGTGAGCTTATAAAAGCTCTAAATAGCTTATAAAAGCTTATTAGAACTTAGAACCGAGCTTTTGAAGCTTAAATGTTGGAACCTTAAACCGAAATATTCAACAACTCAAAAGTATGAATTTGAGATAAAATTTGAAATTAAAGTAGATTATATTGATAATTTAACTTGAGTTTGATACAAGACAACCAAATATTACAGATATTACACTTAACTAAAGCTTTTAAAATAAAAACGACATTAGTGAAAATTAAAAAACTACTAGACTCCCTTTCTTCTCATCCTTTTCTTTCTTTTATAAACCAAGCTTCTTCTCTCTCTCTCTCGATTAATTCCATCAATTTCCTTAGCCATTGGATGGCTTAAGATGATCCCGGCTATTGAAACAGATTTTGGCGCCAAAATAAGATTATCAACCGGGGGTTGAGTGAGGGAGGATGAGCATTAAATGCAATTTGGAAGGTAGTTGAAGGTGGGGGACATGGAAAAGTGAAGGTGAGGAGGGGATGGGAGGAGAAGTGTTGCGAGCTTAGCAGTTGAGGAGGAGGACTTTGGCGCCAGGGGTGTTTGACCATTTGGTTTGACCGGGATTAATAATGCAAGGGGTCCAAAATGATTTTGACAGGGTCCAAAGGCTAAAATGGCGGGTCAAAATTGGATTTGATAGGTCCAAAGGTGTTTATTAAATAAGGACTCTTTTGTAATTTCGAAAATTCAAGGACCTAGGTCGCCATTTTATCAAAGATGTTTCAAGGGACCAAAAGTGACAAGTTTTAATAATACAAGGACCAAACTTGATATTTTCAAATTTCAAGGACCATTTTGCCAATTTTCAAACTTGGAGGACCAAACTTGTAATTTTCAAAACTTTTGACATTTTTCACCAAAGGACTAATTTTGACAAGTTATGATTTTAAAAGGACCTTTGGTGATTTTTCTTTGAAATTATGACTCGTGGACTATTTCGACAACTTTTGAAACTTGGGGACCTGAAGCGCCAATTATGCAAACTTAGCTCATTTTTCATCCGATTTTGAACATTTTGCATCTAAAACATATAAAATGCAATTTTGGAATATTTTCGATATTTTGATGCATTTCGAGCATTTTTAAGTGTTTTGCGATCAGATTTAACCAAAATGATGAGTATTTACACACTCATCAATCCCCACACTAAACTATTGCTAGTCCCTAGCAATCTTTTGAGAAAAACATAATGGATTTGAATCTCTTTACCAAAAGCCATTACTCGAGTAGCCAAATGTTTCATTCAAGTAAGAACCATGGTACAAATAACCATGTAATTTTGAGCAAACCACAAGCTTCCAATGGATTTGATTTGTCTTTACCGAAGCCGTTTGCTCGGACTAGCCAACTCTTAGATAAATTATCAATATTATCTTTGGTGCCGATTACCAATTATGGTTTTTCCATCGCCTTTACCACAAGCCATAAACTTGCGGGCTAGCCAACTCTTCACTTTTAAGGATATGGTGAGTTGAATACCATACAATTTTGGGCAAATTGCAAGTCGTCAATGGATTTGAGATATCTTTACCAAGAGCCGTTTGCTCTGGATTAGCCAATCCTTTAGTTTATTAGACAAGGCGGATGATAACCAATTGAGTAAGTGCAAAACACTTACTCCAAAAAAAAATTTTTGGCCAAAATGGGGAATTATGTGGTATAATTACATGATAAAATTCGTTAGAATTCCCCCACACTAGAAATGAATATTGCCCTCAATATTCAAAGTACCGCGGTTATGCCGAAACCGAGAACGTAAAGGGAAATACTACGACCATTATTTGAAAGTTTTTTTTTTTTTTTTTTTTTTTTTTTTTGAAGTTTATATACAACATGTGGGGCAACCCCCACACTAGGGTGGTAGAAAGATAGAAAGAGGTCGAAATATGGGTGAAAACCCATATGGCATGCTACTGTTTTTTATTCCCGAGTCGCTAGCTTGACTCGATCCCCGCATTCATTGGTTCATGGGGAAAGTTTGTAAGTCCGGGACAACCACAAGGGGAATGTCCTCTCCAAAATAATGCTTCAACCGATGACCATTCACTTTAAAGTTTGGACCATCGGGTTGAGATAACTCAATGGTTCCATATGGAAAGACTTTAGCAATGGTAAATGGTCCGCACCGATGGGATTTTAATTTTCCGAGAAAATCTTCAATCTTGAGTTGAAAAGAAGGACTCGATCACCGACGTTGAAAACGCGGTTCTTGATTTTGAGTCATGAATCTTCTTTGTCTTTTCTTTGTAGATCAAAGAGTTCTCGTATGCTTGATCACGGAGTTCATTTAATTCATTCATTTGAACTTTCCGATGATCACCACCGTCTGAATATCAAAGTTGGCATGTTTCAAGGCCCAAGATGCCTTGTGCTCGAGCTCAACCGGTAGATGACATGCCTTCCGTACACTAGCTTGTATGGAGTGCACCGATGGGTGTTTTATAAGTCGCACGGAAGGCCCAGAGTCGTCATCTAGCTTATCCGACCAAGAGGCACGGTTTTCGCCAACCGTCCTCTCAAGAATTCTTTTATCCCGGTTAGAAACTTCCACTTGCCCACTTGTTTGGGGTGATACGCAGAGAGAGACGGTGAGTTACACCATACTTTTGCATGACTCTTTCAAATTGGTCATTGCAGAAATGCGTAACACGATCACTGATTATGGCTCGTGGAGTTCCAAACCTAGCAAATAGAGATTTTAAGAATTTCACAACAACTCGGGCATCGTTGGTAGGCAAAGCCTTAGCTTCAACCCATTTTGACAAGTAGTCAACGGCCACGAGTATGTATTTGTTACCACGGGAAGAAGGAAATGGCCCCATAAAGTCAATGCCCGGATGTCAAAAATCTCACACACTTGAATGGCGTTTTGCGATTTCATTCCTTTGTGAGATATTTCCGTGACGTTGACAAGCGTCGCTGTGTTTTGACAAATTCATGGGCATCCTTATAAATCGTGGGCCAATAGAATCCGGAATCAAACACCTTCTTGGCGGTGTAGTTGGGGCTATGATGTCCCCAAGAGGTCCGTAATGGCAAGCCTTGAGAATGTCAATAGCTTCCGACCATACACACATCGCCGGATGACTTGATCCGCACAAATTTTGAACAAGTAGGGTCGTCCCAAAATAATGTTTCACATCCTTAAAGAATTTGTTTTTCGTTGGGACGACATCCCTTTCACCACAAAGTTACCCGCATGGTAATTTGCAAAGTCAAGAAACCATGGGGTAGAAGAGTCTCCACGAAAAGAAACAACATTGAGTGTTTCGAGAGGAAATGTTTCGTTTATTTCCTTTTTCTCGAACACATTTTGGTGAGGGTTTTCTAGACGGGACGATGATCGTGACCATGTTCTCGCCTCCTTTTATCACGTATAATGATATCAAATTCTTGTAGGAGGAGAACCCAACGGAGCAATCTCGGCTTTGCATCTTGTTTTGCAAAGAGATATTTAAGAGCCGAGTGATCCGTATACACCACGCATTTGGTCAAGATAAGTTATGGCGAAACTTCTCAAACGCATACACCACGACTAATAATTCTTTTTCCGTAGTGGTGTAATGGGTCCGAGCTCACCATAGTTTTACTTGCGTAGTGGATAGGTCGAAAATGCTTGGTTTTATGTTGCCCCAAGACCGCACCGATAGCAAAATCACTTGCATCGCACATGAGCTCAAAGGTAAATCCCATCGGGGCAACTAGAATGGGTGCTTCCATAGCTTTTTCTTTAATGTTTCAAAAGCTTGATGCACTCGGGAGAAAAGATAAAAGGAGCATCTTTTTCAAGAAGATGGGTCATTGGCGAGCAATTTTAGAAAAATCTTGTATGAATCTACGATAAAACCCGGCATGACCTAGAAAACTCCTAATACCTTTGACGGTAGTAGGATGAGGTAATTTAGCAATAACATCAACTTTTGCTCTATCTACCTCAATCCCATTTTTGGAAATCTTATGGCCAAGGACTATGCCTTCTTTGACCATAAAGTGGCTCTTCTCCCAATTTAGACAAAGATTGGTGTCTTCACACCGCTGAAGCATTTTTCTAAATGGGAGAGACATGTATGAAACGAGTCCCCAATGACCGAGAAGTCATCCATAAACACCTCCATAGTTTCCCGATCATGTCGTGGAAAATTGCCATCATACATCGTTGGAACGTGCGGGAGCATTACATAAGCCAAAATGCATTCGTGCAGTAGGCAAAAGTCCCGTATGGGCGGTGAATGTGGTCTTTTCTTGATCTAGCGGATCAATGGGATCTGAAAATAACCCGAGAAACCATCAAGGAAACAATAGTATTCGCTCCTCGCTAATCTCTCAAGCATCCGGTCCATGAAGGGTAGAGGAAAATGGTCTTTACGGGTGGCTTCGCTTAACTTGCGATAGTCAATACACACACGCCATCCCGTAACCAATCGAGTTGGAATTAACTCGTTATCTTCATTGTGACAACGGTGATGCCACCCTTTTTGGAACGCAATGAATTGGGCTAACCCAAGGACTATCGAGATCGGGTAAATTAAACCGCATCAAGAAGTTTGAGAACCTCTTGTTTGATAACCTCATGAATCTTAGGATTCACCTTCTCGATGTTGGATCATTGGTTTGAAGTCATCCTCCATTAAGATTTTGTGAGTACAAAACTCGTGGTTGATACCCTTAATGTCGGAGAGTTTCCAAGCAATTGCTTGCTTGTGTGACTTCAAGACCTTTATGATATCGCTTTCTCCTCCTCGGTCAAGTCTTTAGCAATTATGACGGGTAATTTATCATCACCCTCCAAGAATGCATACTCAAGATGAGGAGGTAGGTCCTTAAGTTCAACCTCGGGAAATTCTTCAAGAGATGATTGTACCGATTTGATTTCCTCAATCGTGATTTCTTTCGGAGGAGTGAAGGTAATGGATCTTCATTAAGCAATTGCTCAAGATAAAGAATATCTCCTCCGAATCATAAACACCATCAATTCCAGTGAATTGATTCATCACTAACAAGAAATTCATCGATCTCTTCCGGAAAGAAGTCACCTCCTCAAACGGAGTAAGAGAGGGGAAGAGTCGGCAATGATAGGTTGAGAAGATGTGGTGGAATCCCACTCACGAAATTATGAAGATAACCAAGAAACTCTTGAGAGTACTCCTCCAAGCAATATCAATTAAATCGACTCGATTAACCGATTCAAGATCATAATTTGAGGAGTACCTCGAAGTTTGATCGAGGTTAAAGGTAACAACTTCATTACCCACACGTAAAGTGATTTCTTGCTCAAATACATCAATAAGAGCACGCCCGTTCTCGTGAATCCCGCCCACAATGAGGGAACCCGATGATCGCATCGAAATCAACAACCACAAAATCACCGGAAAATGGAACTTTCCTACTTTCACAAATACATCCTCGGCGATGCCAAGAGGACGCGATATAGAACGATCCGCAAGCTCAAGAGTCATGCGGTAGGAATAAGTTCCTAAGAGAAAGTTTCTTCCACATCGAATAAGGCATCGATTGATGCTTGCACCAAGATCGGCAAGAGCAAAGCATTCAATCATCCTGTGAAAACACAAGGAAGAAGAAATTTTCCGGGATCTCCTAGCTTCTCGGGAAGCTTTTTAATAGAATCGCTAAGCAATTCTCGCTTAAAGGAGTCTTAGCCATTTCAAACAGCTTTTCCTTGTTGCTCAACATGTGTTTCGAGTAGATGCAAACTTGGGCATCAACATGATGGCATCCGCAAAGCTTATGTCAAAATGAAGTTCTTGGAAAATTTGAAAGAATTTCTCCATTTGATGACTAGCTTTCTCATGGAGCTTTGCTCATTTAAACGTGAGGGTAAGGAATAGAAGTTTTGGATTTGGGGTCACCAACCGGAGGTTCAAAACAACTCTGTGTTTGGTTTTGGGAACAACAACGAGGATGGACATTGCCGGTACTTCCGTTATTAGTAGGAAGCTCCTTGTCCTTTGTTGCCTCGTGTTCACTTTCCACTACCTTCGGGAGAGAAGAAGAAGAGGTAGTAGGAATAGCGGGTCTAGCATATGAAGTACCACTTCGGTTGTGATCGCCTTTGCATCGCCCCTCGGATTAGCGATCGTGTTGCTAGGTAAAGTACCGAGCCCGGGGTCGATCATTTAAAGACTTCTTAATGTCGAATCGGCTAACCAACAACCGATTCATTTCCTCTTGGGATTTCATGAATTGTTTCAACAACTCATCAAATGATGGTCCAGTTGGAACAATGGCTTGAGTTTGTGTAGGAAAATTCGCCTCTATTGTTAGGATTAGGGCCTTGATTTTGAAAATTTCCTTGATTGTTACCATGAAAATACCACAGGTTGAAATTTCCGACACTGGTTTCTATTGAAATTTCCTTGATGTTGGAAATTTTGATTTTGATTTTGAAAACCGTTGTTTTGACTAAAATTACCTTGGTTTTGAAAACCTTGGTTTGGTCTATTCGATTACGATTACGGTTTTGATTGAAACCGGAGGTCCGAGTAGTGGTTAGGATGGTGGTTCGGGTCTATAGAGCACGATATTGATTGCCTCCCGATTAGAAATCTCGCCACAAAGATTAGCTTCAAAGGGTTACCATCGGTGGCCATACATTATAGTAAGCATGGGGCCACCACAAGTAACACAGACTTCCACTTTCTTAACTTCACAGGAGGTGAAGTTTGTGGAAAAGAGACTTTCTTTTGGTTGGAGAGAACCAAGGCTTGAATAGCTTCAGTGAGTTTGTCAATCTTAGCATCGGTGCTAGATTGACTCACGGCGATGAAGAAGAAGGACCAACACCGACTTGGGAAACAACCGGCTTGCTTCGTGCGGTCGGACTTTAGACTTGTTTTCAATGATCGCTAAAGCTTCTTTGACGCTTTGCTTAGGAAATTTCCTCCAGCGGAGGAATTGAGAGAATCTTGATCGATTGACTCACTCCATTATAGAAAGTATCGAGTTGCATCAACTCGGAGAAACCGTGGTGAGGACATTTGCGGAGCAATTCCTTAAAACGATCCCACGATTCATCAAGGATTCATCAAACTTTGAGTGAACTTGATGATTTCATTTTAAGACTCGTGGTTTTGGAAGGTGGATAAAATTCATTCACAAATTTCTTCACCGATCTTCCCATGTCTCAATTGATTGAGGGGTTGTTTTTCAAGCCAAATCCGGCTTGTCCTCAAGAGAAAATGGGAATGTAAGAAGCTTGACAAAGATCTATAGGGACATTCTTGTATTTGATGGTAGATGCAATCTTGTTAAACCATCGAATATGAGCATGAGGATCATCCCTCTCAAAACCATAGAATTGATTTGAGGTTACAAGATTTAGTAACCCGGTTTGAGTTCAAAATTTTCACCACGATGGTCGGTATAACGATAGCATCTCCATACCCGTCGATAGGTGCACGGAGAAGCTCACACATAGGGCGTTCTTCCGCCATGATAACGGAAGTAGTGTGAGCGATCGGATCTCGATCCGATGATGGAGCAGAAAGTCTCACGGACACGCCTTCTTGGAATCTTGACAAGCTCACGAAATGGGCTCACAGATCTAGAAGAGCGAAAAGATACACTAGAGTTAACTCTAAGAGACCTCGAGTTAAGGAGAGGAATGGAATTATGAAGATATTTTATAAAAATTGGGGTGAGAAGAATCTTTTAGGTTTTCGGTTTCGACAAGTAGATATCACAACAAAATCAATTAAAACAAACTCGAGGCAAAACAATGTGAACTTAACCAATAATCACAAGATGAATGGCTTCTTTGAAAAGGTACACCAATCACAAGGACACAAAGGCAAGTTTTAAATCTTTAGTTCGGGAGCTTATTATGGTCGTACCCCAGTTAGGTAGTACACCGCCTTGGTTTCATGTGGTAATATTTTATGTTGTTATTATTAATAAACGACAAATCTTTTGTATTTTTATTTTGATATATATAGAAACAAAAGAAAAATATTTTTGTGTTTTATACGTTTTAAATTTTTGGGTTTTGGATTTTTATAAGAGAATATGGATATATATAGATATAGATGGATGGTATGAACAAAGAGTGAGTATTCAAACTACTAATCTGCTAAGCGTAAGATAATCAGCACACACTCCCGAATGGCGCTAAAATTTGATCGGTTCCCAGACGGTCAAGTTTTGTCACGCAAGTCGACCACTTGTGAATGGCCAATCCGTAAGAAACTTCAAACACTCGGAACCAATGCAATGAAGATCAAGGAGTATAGTGTTTCCCGGTCGTTATGTCCCAACGAGTATGCAATGGATCACCAAACGATAGTGATCGAGAATTTGAACGAAAAAGGGATTTGAATATTATAACTAAAGAAAAAGCAAACAAATGGCTTAAATGCAAATTAAAGAAAATTAAAAGATAAAAATATTAAATAAACGCTAACACTATTTGCAAAATGATGTTTTGATTTTATGTTTTATAAAATTTAATTAAAACTACGTAACGTCTAAAAGAAAATGTGAAAATAAAGCAATATAAATCCTAAAAATATGAAAATGATATTTTACAAATCTAATGATAAAAGAAAATATTTAGAAAAAGAAAATTAATTTTATAACTAATTAATTAATTATTATTAATTAAAACTATTTTAACTATTTAATAATAACCTAAAATACAAGAAAATAGGAAATAAAGCTAGAAAAATAAAATTATGACTTGGAAAAGTCTAAAATAACTAAAGAGAATTTTCAAAACTATTTTTGTATTTTTCGATTATTTTCTATTTTCTAGGAATTAAAAACTATTTAAAACTACTTAAATTACTTAAAAATACAAATTTAACTAAGAAAAATCTGGAAAAATATTTTTTTGACTTTTTATATTTATCTTAACTTAATAAAATTAAAAAAATTATTTTTTTGAAACTTTTCCTAATTAATTGGATTAAATGCTAATTAAAAAGTGCTAAAAACTAATTTAAATGCAGAAAAATAGCAAACAAACTTAGAAAAATCAAAAATTCAAGATAAGCTTAAAATAATGTTATGAAACTAGGAAAATGGAAAAACAATAGGTTGTGTACAAGAAAATGAAATTGCTAGGCAAGTGCTTATAAATAAGCTCTTGAAATAAGCAAATGAAGACCAATAAGCACCAAACTGAAAGAAGAAGTTCTAATATACTACAAGTACTTAAATGCAACTAATCTTAACTATCTTTAACCTCTAAAATTGCAAAATGATAAGATTTGATGATTTGAGATTATAAGCTAAAAACAGTTTTAGCTACTACTTTAAGCTTAAGTAAAGCTACCAAATAAGATGAAAATGAAAACCACAAATTGGAACTCAATCTAGACCTGGTTGGGAACTTATAAACCAAAGATGAGACCAAAGTGAGCTCTATTGAGCTTTTTACAACCATCAGACAAAACACATGCACACTCAAGTATACATCGAGTGTGTGCAGGGGGCAACTAAGACCATTTTGATAAGCTCATTTTGAGCTTTTAAAATTTGACAAAATTCTACAAAATGATGATAAAGAAATAGACCAACCGAATTTTAAACACAACAAGTTTCACTTAAATTGGCCTAAAGATGAAGCCAAGAAAATCAACTCAAGGTTGGGTCAAAATGGATTTTTCACTTTTTGACTTTTGAAACAGATTTGAAAAGTTGACTTTTATGAACTTTGAATCCAATATAAGGACCGATCTTGGTTTTATATGATGAAATGACACTAGAACAAGCTATATCTATGATATTTAAACACAAGATGAGCTTTTAATTTTCTAAAAATCCAACAGTTAATGATTAAGAAAGTGGATTCATGATTTTGACTTTGACAAGATGTAAGGCTCAAATTTATGAGTAGATATGAGTCAATTGAGGTTAAACAAACATAACACAACAAGCATTACCTCAATTAACTAACCTCAAATGCAGTTTAAGTATTCAATCCAAACACACCTTATCTCTATCGATTCTAGATTCAAATTTAAATGATACAAACTATCCTAGCAAACTTGTTTTAATGATCTATCTATGCAAAATAAAACTTAACCTAATTACAACTAAAGTAGCAGATTTGAACCAAGAGTTTAACTACAAATGAAGATAATGCAAAGAGACCTTGAAAATCACTTATTTAAGAGTCCTTAGCCACAATGGCTTGAAACATACAAACCAATGAACCTCTAACCTATATTATCCAAATCCAATATATCCGCATTAACCCATATCCACTGCTCAACCATTACCCATTTCATACCATTTTTTCTCCCAGTTGACTTTTGTTGACCAATATCCAAAGTTGCATGAAATTTAAATGTAAGCTTATAAAAGCTCTAAATAGCTTATAAAAGCTTATTAGAACTTAGAATAAGCTTTTGAAGCTTAAATGTTGGAACATAAAACGAATATTCAACAATGAACTCAAAAGTATGAATTTGAGATAAAATTTGAATTGAAGCTTAAAGTAGATTATATTGATAATTTAACTTGAGTTTGATACATAACAACCAAATATTACTATTACACTTAACTAAAGCTTTAAAATTAAAACGACATTAGTGAAAATTAAAAACTACTAGACTTCTTTCTTCTTCTCTTTTTTTTCTTTTATAAACCAAGCTTCTCTCTCATCTCGATTAATTCCCATCAATTTCCTTAGCCATTGGATGACTTAAGATGATCCGCCATTGAAAGATATTTTGGCGCCAAAATTAGATTATCAACTGGGGGTTGAGTGTTAGGTTGATGAGCATTAAATGCAATTTGGAAGGTAGTTGAAGGTGGGGGACATGGAAAAGTGATGATGAGGAGGGGGATGGGAGGGTGAAGTGTGATGATTAGGGGAAGGAGAAGGAAACCCGTGAGGAGGACTTTATTTTAAATGTGTTTGACCATTTGGTTTGACCGGGGATTAATAATGCAAGGGGTCCAAAATGATTTTTGAAAGGGTCCAAAGGCTAAAATGGGGGTCAAATTGGATTTGATAGGTCCAAGGGTGTTTATTAAATAACAAGGACTCTTTTGTAATTTCGAAAATTCAAGGACCAAGGCGCCATTTTATCAAAGATGTTTCAAGGGACCAAAAGTGACAAGTTTCAATAATACAAGGACCAAACTTGATATTTTCAAATTTCCAAGGACTATTTTTGCCAATTTTCAAACTTGGAGGACCAAACTTGTAATTTCTCAAAACTTTTGACATTTTTCACCAAAGGAATAATTTTGACAAGTTATGATTTTAAAATGACCTTTGGTGACTTTTCTTTGAAATTATGACTCGTGGACTATTTCGACAATTTTTGAAACTTGGGGACCGAAGCGCCAATTATGCAAACTTAGCTCATTTTCATCGATTTTGAACATTTTGCATCCGAAGCATATAATATGCAATTTTGGAATATTTTCAAATTTGATGCATTTCGATTTTCAGATTTTGATTTAACCATGAGTATTTACACACTCATCGAAAGCATTTTAAGTTCTTCTTTTTCCTTTGATGATTTCTCGAATCTTTCTCCATCACCATTTCGACTTTGAGGTTTCATTAGCTCGTCTAGTGACATTTTGAGACATCTTTTGATTCCTCAATAGCCGTAGTTCTCCATTTGGGATGGAGTGCTCTAAGAAATTTTCTAACAAATTTCTTACTACGAAAAGATTCATCAAGTGCTTTAAGAGATGTAATAATAGTATTAAAGCGAGCAAAGCCACAATCAATGGTTTCATCTTCGTGGATAACAAATTGTTAATATTGTTGAACAAGAAGATCAATTTTGTTATCCTTGACTTGTGAATTTCCTTGATGTGTATTAATCAAAGATTCCCAAATGTCTTTAGCGGTTTCACACATAAAAATTCTTTCATATTCTTTTCTAGGCAAAGCATTATAAAGCATCATTTTAGCTTCATTATTTTTAGCTATTAATTTCTTTTGATCATCAACAAAAATATCTTTTGTTGTAGAACTAAACTCTCCTTTAATTATAACAAACCAAAGATCTATATCTTTTGATTTTACATATGTTTCAAAACGATTTTTTCAATAGATAAATCCATTAGTTTCAAAGAGTGGTTGTCTTTGCATAGATTGCCCTTCTTTAAAGTTTTCGGAATCCATGGATCGTTTCAAGTTTATAAAATACAATATATTTTAGAAATTCTTGACCAACGAGGCTCGTACCAATTGTGGAAAACTAGAAGGGGTTGAATAGTTTACCGATTAAAAACTTTGTTTTGAAACTTATTGAAAGATCAATTGATATTGATCTTAGATATGTTAGTGAATGATAATCAATATGCAAACAATATATAAAGAGTAGATAAGGAAAGAAACAATCAAACCACGACAAGTTGTTTATAGTGGTTCGGTCTACAAGGACTCTTTTCCTTGCCCTACTCCACTCCCGAGTCTCACACTCGAGAGTTTAACTTCACTAGTCAACAAGCTCCTTTCACCGCGTGAGAAACCTTTACACTTCGCACACACTATTTCCGACACTAAGCTAGATGTCGAGTTCTTTCCAAGGGTACAACCACTCCCACACACAATGTATTTTGAGGACTAAAATACTAACCACTCACACTCACAAGATTATGATGGTTTGGTACAACAATGATGTATGAATCAACACTAGATCATACAACAACAAACAAACAAGACTTTCAACAACTCGTTGAAGCTTTTGAATATGCCTTGATCTTCTTTGCTACAAAAGAGATCACTAATATGATATGAAACCGAGTTAGAAAAGTTAGAGAGAAGGAATGTATGTGAATAAGATGGAAAGGGATGAAAAACAAATTGGTTTAGCTTTGCTATTTATAGCCAAAATGCTCGCATCACCACGGACCACGGATCCTCCAAAGGGTTCCGTCCGTTAAGTTTTGGTGTCGCGGTCCGACAAAGAAGATCACCAAAATCTTACCAAAGTCAACCATATCTATCCTAGATTGTGTAAGATATGTAGAGTCTAAATCCACACAAAGTATCTAGTGAAATCTTCTAAGGATTTCAATGATGCACTACATGATGTCATGTGTTTATTTTCTATTTTTAGAAATATGTTAAAATATAAATACATATGTAATATTTTTTAAGAAACTTAAACATTCTAAAAAAAGCTTGTTTTAATATCTATTAAACTTGACAAGCTTTAAGCTTTTATACAAAATAAATTTACTTTTGTCGTTAACAAAACTTAGGCAAAGATCAAAAATATAAATAACGTTTAATGACGATATTTGTATTAACACAATAGATCGATCAATTAACAAAGGTTAATTGAAAAATAACAAAGTAATTTAAATATTCCCAGATTTTAAAGAAACCCTAATTTTTTAAAACGGTTTTTTTAGAGCAAGATAGATCGTATCCGCTCTAATACCATAAAGAAAAACACAATCGAAACTCTTTAAGTGATCTTAATCAACAAAACAATCAACTGTTCTTAAACAGTTAACCAAAACAATCACAATATCCACCATAGCTACTCTGGTGTGGATCAATTATCTAACTGCTAATTGTTCTATTACAATTTAATCAAAGACTACAAGATCAAGATGATCAGAACTAGGGTTTACAATGAAGAGAATGAAAGCAAAAGAGTAATTTTGAATGAGAGATAAACACAAATAAGACTAATATGAGGCTTTTATACATCTAAAATCCAACTCTTGCAATATTGCAAGAGTTGGTCCTTGTGAAGTTACACAATCATCCCCTCCGTGTTATTCCTTTGTTATCTTGACCATATGTCTTTCTACATTGTTCACAACTAGCACAACAATCATAGAAGTCATCCTTTGGACTAAAAATAAAAAATAAAAGTGCAAAGTTAGTCCCTCGGTTAGTACCAAAGATCTGATTAGGGCCTTATTTTCAACATTAATGCAGGTGATAATCTTGGCTTATTAAAGTTGAAGTATGTGTCTTTGTCTGTCAACAATACTTTGAATCCAATGCCATTAATGACAAGTTTGACACTAGATTCTATAAACCTACTTGAAACACAACTAATTGAGCTAATTAAGTGCATCCCTAATCTTGAGGTTCTTAACTTGATAGATGTTAAATATCTTGGTGGTCCTGAGATCCACCATCTCAACCTCAAAATCTTTCAATTTATAGTCTCTGATCATCGGGTGTACAATTTAAGTTTAATCACACCTAACCTTGTCACAAGAAAACTCATATGTAAAGCTAGCACATCAGTTTATATTCAAGCTCCTATGCTCACTCACTCCTATCTTGCCCTTGCCTATATCACTACAAGAAAAAGGAGGACGAACGACGAAGCCTTTGGCGAGGATACCCATGTCCTCGCCAAAGTCGGAAAAACGACAAAAAATGTGGACTACCAGACTTTGACTATGCCAAAGTTTAAAGAAAATTTGACTGAAACCTTTGGCGAAGACATGTCCCTTGAAGAGGGACATGTCCTCACCAAAAGATTTACTTTTGATTTTTCCCCACTTTTCGTTTATGTTATTCATTTCCCTTTTTCCCACCAAGCGTTTGGCGAGGACATGTTCTCGCCAAACGTTTTGACCGTAATATTAACCAGTTAATTATGTGTTTAATTTACACTTAGTGAGTATCTAAGTGTCCTCGACAAAAGTTTTGACCAAAATATTGACGAGTTAGACTTGGCTTTAGGCGAGGACATGTCCTCGCCAAAGCATTTGACCAAAATGTTGACAAGTTAATTATGCAAGCTTGCTTTGATACGACTATGTTCGAACTTTATAAATCACATTTAGTGATTGCATTATAATGAAATATTAAGTTAAATCACTTTTAATGATTGAACTGCATAAATCACGTATCATGATGAATGTTAACTGATGAGTGTTAAGATTGCTAAGATCTCAAGGGCTAGAATCTAGTTCGTGTATAATAGCACTTCAACTTAATCTGTATAACAATATTGCTCGAAAGAAGCTGAGTTATCTTTTGGAGCTGACTTATCATTACAACTATGTGGTTGATAATGTCATCTTGATGAGTGTTAACGTATCGAGTGAATAAATTCAAAAATATGGTGAATGTTAAATGATGAATGATAATGTATCGTGATGAATGTTAACTAATGAGTGTTGATTGCTAAGATCTCAAATCCTAGAATCGAGTTCATGTGTAACAACACTTCTACTTCATTTGTATAACAATATAACTAAAAAAGTTGAGTTATCTTTTGTAGTTGACTTATCATTACAACTATGCGATCGATATTGTCCACATATCGTGATGAGTGTTAACATATCAAGAGAATAAATCCAAAACAAAATAGGTAAATGCTAACTGATGAATGTTAACATATTGTGATAAATGTTAACAGATGAGTGTTAAGATTTCTAAGATCTCAAAGGCTAGAATCTAGTTCATGTGTAATAGCACTTCAACTTAATTTGTATAACAATATAGCTCGAAAGAAGCTGAGTTATCTTTAGGAGTTGACTTATCATTACAACTATGTGGTCTATATATTCATGATGCTGATGGGAATATAAAGATCAAGAATTGTTATTGTGCTTCTTTAGAATGTACTGACATGACCAGACATGACCCATGATCCAAGTGCCCGAACCAACCTCCCCATCATCATTACACCATACTACTCGTAGGAATAACTTGTATTTCATTTATATCATCGCACAAAGCGCACACCAAAATGTTACGAGACCAAAATATCGAAAGAGGACATTTAGCTTTATATAACAATATAGCTCGAAAGAAGTTGAGTTATCTTTAAGCATTGACTTGTCATTACAACTATGCAGTCGATACTATTTATGATGGTGATAGGAACATACTCATCAACTTGGTAATGTTGTAAATTTATACTACAAACATAAATGTAAATGGTCTTTGTGATAAAATAACGAGTTTTATAATTTTCCTAAAAGACTCCAAATCACTATCATGTTTAACAAATAAAACCTTTTATTGCATTATTATCTACCACAACCAACATTCAAAACAAATTCCGCCATTGGAACATTCAGAACAAATTGGTGCCTTTGTGGTATAATTACTAACATGTGTATGGTATATAATCAGATAATGATTTGGAAGAAAACATATAACCAAAAAATATTTAATACTTTAAAAGAAGCGGTATCAAATGTGTGCAAGTTGGCAAGGAAGGGATGACGCTTTCGCATCTTCAATATTGTGTTTGGTGATTGGAATAGCGTAAATGCAAAAAATATAATGAGAATCTTGGAGTGTGTACAACAAGAATCCGATTTGAAAATAAACAATAATAAGCCAAAGTTGTATGGTATTGGTGTAAGCAATCACGAGGTGGATTGGATGAAAAATCAAATGGGATGCTTGTCGGGAAGGATGCAGTTTATGTATCTTGGCATTCTAATCGGTTTAAATATGAAAAGATCGATAGCAGGAAAGGAATTGTAGAGAAGTTCAAACATAAATTATCTGACTGGAAAGCAAGGTCAATGTCTTGCGGTGGAAGACTAACTTTAGTCAAATAGGTTCTTGGAAGCATTCCTCTTTATTATTTCTCAATGTTTTGTGTTCCAGTAAGGGTTCTTAAAAAGTTAGAAAGTATTAGACACAAGTTTTTTGGGGTGAGACTTATGAAAACCGGAAAGTAGCATGGGTAAAATGGGATCATGCTCTTAATAAAAAAAGCTTAAGATGTTTTAAATATTGGGAGTCTAAAAGTGTCAAACTCGGGTTTATTAGGACATTGTTGGTGGAGGTTTCGGGTTGATGAAAATAGACTTTGGGTAAAAATTATAAAATGTCTTTATTGAGAAAGTGGCGGTCTCGAGGAAGATGGTGGGACTGGATAATGTGGGAAGTGGCGGGATATCATAAAAGTTGGTAGAGATATACAAAGTGTAGGTATTCGGTTTACTTCCTCGTTTGAAATAAAGTTGGGTGGGGTGACGGTACTCTCTTTTGGTTGCATAGATGGGTCGGGGATCGATTTTACACTTAAGGAAAAATTCCCTAGACTATTTAGATTGAGAGTAGGAAAGGGGTAATAGTGGCGAAGAGAGGAGTATGGAAGGGGTGGATGGGAATGGTCGTGGGAATGGGAGAGAGGTATAAGGGGGAGGGTAGGGGAACTTATGAAAATGACTACTTTGATTCATTCGTTTTCTCCTAGTGTGGGGCAACCCGATACATGGGGTTGGAATCTTGAGGAAAATGGGTTCTTCACAATAAAAAGATTAAGAGAGGTAATAGATAGAAAAATTCTACAAAGATCCAATACATGGCAAGAAACAAGATGGTTCAAAATCATTCTATGAAAAGTTTGTATTTTTTAATTTTGCGACTAAATTAAGGTGGATACCGAGTCCATTTTTGGCTTTATCATATTGGTTGGATTATGATTCGATGCTTTTTCCTCATTGCGACGAGGAGGTAGAAATGATAGATCATTGCTTCTTGAGATGTTGTAGGGTCTCGGAAAGGTGGAGAAAAGTTCTCGATTGGTAAGATGAGTAATGTCACTTTTGGTTCGGTGGACGAGGTTATATATTATAAAAGCTTACTACAGTTTAACAAAAAACAAAAAACCATTGGTCGATGTTATACAATATATGGCGTGCTCGAAACAAAAGAGTTGTGTGAATAAAGTTACAAATCAGTCAACTATATGTGATGAAGTTCAAGTCGTGTCTTTCGTTTGGATCGGTAACAGAGTTAATGGTACCATTTCTTCATGATTAGATGGGTGTCGGACCCGACTCGTGCTTGCAAGTTCTAGGGATCCACGGTTGGTATGATGTGTAGATTTGTTTAGCGTTAAGTTTTTTCAATGGTCGTGTTGTTGTGCTCTTAAGTGCTCCTCCTTTATGCTTATGTTTCTACGGCTTGTAGTTTTTAGTGTATGCCTATATGGTAAGAGGAGTTTTGTTTATGTCATCTGCAATGTTGTTGCTGCTTTGTATCTTCATGTTTGCTTTCTCTATAAAAATGATGCCTTACTAAAAGAAAGTTAATTAAGTTCGAGTCTCCCCATGATGGTTTCCTCCTGTAAGAGTATGAGAGTGGGCTCTCACTAATTATATATGTACTAACTCAGCCGTTCTAAAAAATAAATAAATAAATAAATAAAAATAAAAAAATTAGTTGTTATTGAATTAATCTAAACATCAAAAGTATGTGTTATGCCTTAAAGCCCTGTAGTTGTGCTTTTCTTTCGGCCATGCGTGCTTTGGCCTAATACATATATGAGAAAAGATCAATACATAACAGAAAAAAACCAAAGAACAAACCCTTCCATCCTAGCCATTCATTTCAGTTTGATCCTACGGTTGGATCTATTCTCATCTGTCCCATTTAATTAAATAAAGGGGTAGGGTTGTAAATTTATTTGACCGTTTCATTCACTCTCAGTCACTCAACCTTTTTTTCTCTCTCTCACTAAAAACATTATCTTCATTAGATCTAAACTTTTTCTTTCACTTTCATTCACTGTCATCAGATCTAAACTTATATACTCTCTCACCATGTGGCTTCTTTGCCCTTGGCCACTAAAATGAGCCCACCCGTGATAAACTTTGAGGTGCCTATGTTCTTGTTGCGCGAGATACTACTACTCGTGACAATGAATGAAAGTGAAGTGGAAAACATTTCCGGCGGCTGTTCAAGGTATCATCAATCTTCATACCTTAGTTCTTTGTTCTTTCATATAAATTTTTAAAAAATCGTTATATCAATGCTTGATAATATAATTTAGGCAATGAAATTAGTATATGACAGGTGAAAGTCAAAACTCATAAAGTCCATTACTTTTTCATTAATTCAGTATTGGAATTTGTTGCTCAAATGATGTATGTTGTCTTTATTCTATGTTATGGAATATTATTGATGCAAGTTGTTTATTTTTGGGACATGGTATAGTTTTGATAATGATGAGATTAAAGATTTTTCTTATATTTTTGTTTCTCGTGACTTGTTGTTTTTGTCATTCCTGCTCGTTTTAAGGATATGAATGTAGTTCTTGCGTACGTATTAGTACTTTGTGGATTTGGCAAAACTAGTGGTAGCTGTTAGATGTAGCAATAGCTTTTTTGTTTTGTAAAAGCATTTGGTAACTAGGTGGACTGTAACTATAAAGTGTGAAATAAGCATACAACTCACAAGTCTAAAAGCCAAACGTTGAAGGCTTTTGGATGGACTGTCCACAGATCTACAAATATTACCAAATGGGTTTTATTAGATTGATTATTGAGATGTGGATGCACTTTTCACATATTTCATTTTTAGGAGTTTACGCTCTTTTTTCACTTTCGGTCTAACTATATAAAAGTGAACTTTAAAAAGAAGAGGTAAAAGTGATTTGCAACTAGCATTACTTATTGCTTTGCTAGTTGATATGCAAATCACATGTTATTTACCCAAAATCACATGTGATTTACTTAAAATCATATGTGATTTTATCTCAAATTATTTTTTAAGGTGAATCACATGTGATTCATACACGAATCACATGTGATTTACACACAAATCACATGTGATTTATATATGAATCACAACAAAAAATATAACCACATGCTACCAACTATATAAAGAACTTTCCACTACAAGTTTATGGACAAATCACTTGTGATTTCAACCGAATCACATGTGATTTTCTAGTATAACACCGAGTGATCACTTAAAAGACATGCTACTAAAACATTTATATGTGACTAATCGCAGGTCTTGCTTAAAAAGTTGAAGAAAAGCATGTCGAAGGTTGAGTCTAAGCCTATTCGGAGAAAAAGAAAGAAGTTATTACTTATTAGATTGACGAAGATTCGAAAGTAGGTTATGTTTTGTGAAAAGCATGTGTTTCGAAGATTAAGGGTCGCGTAAAGGTGGACCGGAGAAGTATGTTGGGGTGGTTTATGGATTGAGGTTTATTGAAATTTTAATATCTTTATTATTAATAGTCAGAGAAATGTGGTTTTACTAATGTCGCCTTAGCAATCAAACAGTATGTAAAGTTCTCGACTTTTTAATATCGATTAGATGCGACCGGTTTCATTTTTTTGTTTTATTGATTGCTTATGATTATTTTATATGTTTTTGTCTTTGTTTGTCACGGGATCATGGCATTAAGGTAAGTAGTTACATGTTTGTATCAGTATTAATGCATTTGTGATTTACATGTGATTTTGTCACAAATCACATGTGATTTTATCTCAAATCACATGTGATTTTTTTTGGATCACTTGTGATTTTTTAAAAATAACAAATCACATGATTTTTTTTACGGATCACGTGTGATTTGTTTGGACGAAATTTTGAATAAAAAGTTCACGAAAGTATATAAAAGTGCATATCTATAGAAAGATAATTTTTTCTCGTCGCGATGGTGTATTTTTGTAGCTTAAAGATTTCACCGTCATAAAGATATGTTGTTTTTAAAAAGGGTGGAAAGTGAGTTTTTATAATTACATTTCTACCCTTCCTTCATAATTTTGATTTATCTCATCCATTGATGAAAAGCAAGATGGATGGTTGAGATTTCTTTAGATTAGATTTGTTTATCGATCTCACCTCATACATATATTTGACTTTTCCAAAAAACATTAAATCCATATAGGTAATGGAAGAGATCTACAACCCATATAACACATCCACGATGACGTAATAACAAAGCATGGACAAGCTCCCAGAAGACCTACTCCTCGAAATTCTGAGTCGACTCGACGACTCAGCAGACGTAGCTCGATGCAGAGTCGCGTCAAAGGGTTTCAATACTTTATATCCACGTCTTCGATCAATTAATCTTCAATGCACGTCGCAAATATTAAGGAATCACCACTCTTCGTCTAGTTTCGAGACAATCTTTCTAAATCTTATATCAGATATGCCAGTCGTTGAATCGGTGTGCATTGGTGTTGAGAATGATCAGGACGATCTGTACCTGTTTGACGAGCGTTTCCTTGAAAAGTGGCTGCCTAGGGTTTCTGTACATTTGAAATCACTTTCAGTTTCTAATTATCCGTATCAATATTGGAAATCGTCTGTTCTGCCACTGCTTTCTGCTTATTGTAAGTTTGTAATTACGTTCATTACTATATGCTTTATTAACTAGTGATATCAACCATGAGTGGTACTGGTGTAGCTATAGGGACAGAACCATGAAAAAAATTAAATAGATGCATTTAAGAAAAACTAAAAGTATACGAGACTAGGAACACAACATGGGTGTACATGTTTAAGAAAAATCGAGATTCCCTTACAAAAAAATAGCACTTTGACGCCGCCGCAAAAATCCATGGTGTCACAGAACCCTCAGGATCTACCCTTGTTCAGTCCGGGAGGTGGCCAAGCTGCACTACATGAGAATAGACATTTAGAAAAATAAGTTGTAATAACACAAAAAATGTCACTAATCTACCCTTTAGTGACACTTTAAAAAGCGTGAGCAAAAGCCTTAAATTTTGTGATTTAATGAAACACTTTATAAACAAAATGTGTCTCAAAAGGAAAAAAAAACTGTACTCACACTTTTTTGTGTCACTATAAATAGACTTTTACTAACTGGACTTCAACTTACACTTTTTTAAGTGTGGAAAAGCATATAAAATTTTTGGTGACAGTTCTTTTATACTTTTAGTGACACTTTTTTACTTTTAACTTTTTAACTTTTGGTGACACTTTCTCTATGTGTCACTAGATGACTATTTTTCTGTAGTGCTGGTATGAAGAACTTGTGATTATCATCAATAATAAAGAGAGATCTCTAGTTCGACCTTTGCTTAGTGCAAACAAACCTTGAGGGCGGTGTGTTTTAGTTGGCCTAAAGATCGGACACCATGGTTACTGAAAAATAATAAAACAATAAAATTTCATAGTGTAAGTTAATTGTGAAATTTTGTTTATGTTAATGTTTTATTGATGATATTGACTAATCAATTTTTGGTTTTATTTGGGCTTACAGCTTATTGTCATCATGAATGTTTTGGTTGATGCAGGTCATAATCTTGCTGTATTAAAGTTGAAGTATGTGTGTTTGTGTCTCCAAAATTTGCATCCAATGCCAATGATGACAAGTTTGACACTAGATTCTATAAACCTACGTGGCAAGGAGCTAATTGAGTTGATTAAGTGCGTCCCTAATCTTGAGTTTCTTAACTTGAAGTATGTGGTTTTGTCTCTCCACAATTTGCCTCCAATGCCGATGATGACAAGTTTGACACTAGATTCTATAAACCTACTTGCCAAGGAGCTAATTGAGTTGATTGAGTGTGTCCCTAATCTTCAGGTTCTTAACTTGATGAAGGTTAGAGGGCTTAAATATCCTAAGATCCACCATCTCAACCTCAAAATCTTTCAATTGACAGTCTCTGATCATCGACTGTCCAATTTAAGTTTAATCACACCTAACCTCGTCACACTAAAACTTATATCTAAAGGTGTCACATCAGTTCATATTCAAGCCCCAATGCTCTCTCACTCCCATCTTGCCCTTCCTTATTTAACCGCATTCAAAGGCAGCATCTTTGAGAATTTGAAAACACTTATGTTGTCTACATATATCTGGTCCATAATTTACGGGTTCCCCAATACCAAAGCAGTAGAAAATCTGACAGTGGATTCACCAAGATCGTGTAAAAGAGATGATGTTAACTCCAAGTTTACCCTTGGGAAGTTGTTCACTGTTTTCCCAAACGTGAGTTCTCTATGTATTAAATCAAACGCTTGGTGGGTATTAGAAGCTTGCTACAAACGATTAGGCCGGGAGACTTTGTATTTGAAGAAAGGGTTAAATTCATTCACTGCATACTTGTTGCTAGTTGACCCGTCATTGACTTTCTCCTGTGTAGATTTTGTGTTGAACCAATGCATAGAGGTGTCGAATGTCTCGTTGCTCATACACGGTGATGTAGATAGTAATGTTTCCAAAAGTTTTATATCTAGATGTATGAAAAGATGGCCTGGATTGAAGTGGAGATGGGGAAATTGGAGAAAAGAAATGGAAGATTCTTGGATTGACAATTTAGATTGCCTATTATCTGATTTTAACACCGCAAATCGATCATCTGATAAGGAGGTAATAACAATAATATCGGCATTAGTAAATTTGTTTCAGTGACAGCTTGAGTGACAGTGTTTGCTATAAATTTTGATTTTCCTCAAGTTTCTTTAAAAATGAATTATTCAATTAGATATATTGTTAGCAGAGTTGGTTTTTCAATAGTATGCTAGATGTTACTCATTCCAATTGGTCTCAACATACTGATCAATTTGGCAATGTTATATCTTTAAACATGTTGGAATGTGTATGTACATTGAATCTTATATTTTTTTTGCTTTTATGTAAATCGGGCGATGATTTTTTGAGCGAAAACACAAGTATGTCCACCGCTGTCGTGTTACCGCCCTTGTTGCTAGTTGATGTGATATTCGTGTTTTCAAGAGGAAGACAACAGATTACATGGTAAATAAATTTGAATATGTCAGTGATTTGATTTTTTTAAGAAATTCTAACTGATATTGTAGGGTTGAAAAACTTGCTTTTTTGTATGGGTGTACATAATTTCTTGTGGAACATGAATGACAATGATACGTTCATGACGAAATTGAGTTAATAACATGCGTGACACGAGTCAAAAATTGGGGTCATGATTACTAACATGATGTGTATAATATACAATCAACAATGATATATATAGAAGAAAATGTTGCATATATAAAAAGTTAACTAATGCGGCGGGCCGGTATGTTGATTAAGAACGTTTAAGCATTCACGAGCAGCCTTGATGGTAGCCTCCTCCACACCACCTAACGGTGACTTATCATCTGTATGTTCTGAATAGCACTTACGACATTCATTTATTTCTCCCTCAATCTCACTTAAATGTTCCGTTAGCGATTCTGAATTTCGTGCTTTTAAATCTTCCATTCCTTGTAGTAAGTTGTGTTCACAAGTTTCAAAATTATCAATACATGAATTTAAACATATTGATATCTCTGTGTCAGCTGTAGCAATAGGTATCGCAGCTGATATCTCTTTAGCTTGTTCAATAGCTTGCTGTAAATTTGATAGCGCTTGTTTAATGAGTGACTCAATCGCCAAAGATACGTCGTGGTCAATGTATATTAAAGGTGTAGCTTCGTCTTTATTTGTAGATTTAACATCTTTCTTTTGGGTGAAAAATGATGAAATGGAGCCGAGTCTATGCTTAGCTTCATCTACTGCTTTATAAAATGATGAAGGTGAAGAAGCTGGTGTTAGAACTGGAGTCTCAGCATCCAAATCATAAGAAGACATTGGGCCTAATTTTTTTTCGCTTTCATTTGAAATGGATGATGATTTTGATGATGTTTCTTCTTTGTTTTGGGTCATGAATGATGTAATTGAGTCAAATTTGTGTTTAACATCAGATGAAATTGTGCTAAATTCCTCTTTTGCTTTTTCATAAGTAGAAGGTGAAATAGGCGTTGGTGCCTCGCTGGATTCAGAAGATGTAGCTTCTTTATTTTGTGTGATCAATGAAGCAATCGAGTCAAATTGTTCTTGGGCTTTTTCGGTAAAAGCTTCTTTTGCTTCTTCTAAAGTTGAAGGCGATATCGGGCCTAATGCCTCTTTTGCTTCATGTAACATGGAAGACGAAACGGGACCAAATGCCTCTTTGGTTTCATCTGAAACTGGACCGAATGCCTCTTCAACTTTTTCTAAATCCAATGACGAAATGGGACCAAATGCTTCTCTGGTCCCATCTGAAATCGGACCAAATGCCTCTTGAACTTCGTCAAAATCCCATGATGAAATGGGGCCGAACTCCTCTTTGGCCTCGTCTAACAGAGGGCCTAATGCCTTTTTTACCTCATCAACTCTTCTTTCAATTTCTTGTGATGACGACGATGGTGACAAATTTGAACCTTTAACCGAGCTAACAAAAACGAGACAAACAATGGAGATTAAAAGTCTAAGGTGATTGTGATTTTTAAACTCCATATCTTCTAATTATTATCCTATATCTATGAATCTTGTATAACTGGAAAAATGGGATCTATAAATGGTTAGGAGTGAATGTTTGGTTAAGCGTAGAAAAAGGAACAAGCTTCTTTGATTTCATAGGGCAAAATAAAAAAGGGTAAAATGTGGTCAAAACTTCTCTTCCTTACCCACAGGCCACAGGTATGAAAATAAAAGTGTTGACGCGACATCTATATTTGTAATTTGTAACATGTAAACCTAGGGCTGAGCACAAAACCGATCGAACCGAGCCGAACCGGACCGAACCGAACCGGACCGACAATTTTCGGTTCGGTTTCGGTTCTATGTCTTATCGGATGTCGGTTTTCGGTTCGGTTCGGTTCGGTTCGACCCAAACCGACCAAACACGCACATAAAGCATGTAAACCGGCCGAACCGACATTAAAATCGAATCGAACCGAACCGATTCGGTTCGGTTTCGCTCATGTTTTTGTGAAATCGGTTCCGGCCGGTTCGGTCGGTTCCGATCGCTGCTCAGCCCTATGTAAACCAGTTTTTCGAACCAACGAAACTTGGGTTGGGTTAACCACGACTACATCCATGTTAATACCCACAACACATTCCATTAATGTACAATTACATTATGTAAAAACTCGATTCAAATAGAGAACTTGTGTTTTGCTGGTATTGTCTTCAAAGTTTAAACTTATGAAGATATATGTGCAACAAAAGCAAAAACACCTTGCACTTGCGTGGCACAAATCATTATTCTTAAAGCACGAGTGCGGTCTCTATCTTTTCGAAAGTGCAGGTTCAGTCTCTATCTTTTCAAAAATTGTCCCCGTGGAATTTTCAAATTGCAAGTGCAGTCTCTATCTTTTCGAAAGTGAAGGTATCATCCATGTGAAAAACTATTAATACGGATATCGTCCAGGCTTCAGGTGAAATGACTAAAATGCCTCGAACTGAAGTGACAAAGTCTCACCGAAAGCAATAGCATTTTGATCATTTCACTCTGAGAAAGGGGGCATGGGCAATATCCTCATCAAATGTTTGACAATTGCACTTCCAAAAAGATAAGGATGACGCCTGCATAATGAAAAACATTAAAAATATGTTTTGGTATTGCGAGCAAGAAAAATATTAAATATTGTTTACATTCTTACTAATGTAGGTAGTATATTTTAATAATTTTGGTTTGGAGCTGGGTTCGCATCCAATTGAGAATTGCCGCTTGACACCGCGCACTAAGAGACAAAAGACACCGTTAGGCTTACCGTGGGATTGTCTCCACGATTATCCTCCGGCGTGAGTAAATGTCGGTTTAGGGTTTAAGGAGAATTAGGGTTTGAGATCGTACCTTAAACGAGGGATATGATTCCCTTTATATACGCACGGAATCCTTATTGGTTCCGTGTTCCTCAACCTTCGGCGTATCCCGCCTAAGTCGGTTGGGAGTGATAATCCTCTTATTTTAGAAGATATCGGATATCTATTCCGTGAATAGCTTTGGGCTTGGGCCTTCGTGAGCCCAAACCTTTAATCGGTGTAGCCCGACTCGTACTGGGCTAAGTTAGTGTTGGACTCTAGCCGGGTTCATGACCCGGATGTAGACTATACGTCATCATGTCCCCCCAGTCTAGTATGCACGGTGCGTAACTGCGGATGCTAGACTAATAACCGTTGTCAATAAAAAATATATCAAACGGAACAAAAAAGCCAAAGAAGATGCGCTGGATACATTGTATCCAGCCGTAATATTAAAAAATGGGTGCCTCGTAAATCGGGGGAAAGTTACTGCACCTGTGTCCCATCAAGCAATCTCAACCACACAGTGAGGGTTAGTGGGGTCCACGTGTCGCTAATCGTGTGGAGGAGAAAGACTATATAACTTATCGTTTCATTTTCACCGGATATCTCACAGTAAAAACTCCATCCACCATTTCTAAAGCGTTCTAAGAGTTGTAATCCAGAAATTAACCAACCACAAAGGTAACCGCGCGTCGCTTTATCAAAAATAATAACACGATGGTTAAACGGTTCGACTTCACCTCCGACCACCGTGATCGATCGAT
Organism: Chrysanthemum lavandulifolium; assembly: GCA_022545495.1. Taxonomy (NCBI): domain Eukaryota; kingdom Viridiplantae; phylum Streptophyta; class Magnoliopsida; order Asterales; family Asteraceae; genus Chrysanthemum; species Chrysanthemum lavandulifolium. The sequence goes on from CM040238.1 coordinate 203,057,764, forward strand.
GGAATTCACCTCAGTTACTTTATACCGGGATGTGCATCCGGTAGTTCGGATCGCGAGCCACGATGCGGATTTCCCGAAGGGAAAGTGGGTGTATACACGGTTATTCGTCGCAAATCAACGTGTGCCCTGTCACGCTTCGTGCGATGTGTTAAACTATTATAATCTACACATATCGCAGGTTGCATTGTATCGGCGCCGCCAAAATTACCAATTTTGAGGTAAATTGCGTTTGTTGGCGATTAACCCCACCATCCACCTATTCCGCGCTTTTATCACACACGCGGGCGCATGGGTGGGTGTCTTTTGCGAAACGTTGGTAGGCTGCAGTGTTATACGGATAAATTAGATTCACTTAGGAATTGGAGGAGTATTTCTTGGGTAGATGATACATGCTTTCCACGAATTATGATTTTTATACCGGGGTACATTAGAGAGGATGAGTGCCCATTGCCGGGTCTTATGTCGTCGAGGATGCGGGCGATAAATGCTAACCGCATCCCCATTAGTGCTATCCCGAGGATTTTGGTGCACATGGGAATCGGTACGTAATTATTTTGGTCCCGAAGATGAGATCCCTATCTTCTTAGACGCCAATGGCCAGGGTGGGTACTTATTCCTCCGTACCTCTGTGTGTAAATAATGTAAGAACAATCTTCCGTATATGTCGCGCATTATATAACCTGTTTGTATATGTGTCTTGTTTTGCGCAGAGATGGATCTATTTACCGTCGTACAGCTAGCAAAGCCCGTAGGGGTAAAGACAGGAGTAAGACTCTTGAAGGATGACGAGGAGCCGATTTTAGCTGCTACCGCAGGGCGTACCATGGAGCTGAATGCGGGGATACAGTACAGTTCCTCGGTCGAAGTGGAGGCCACACCACTACAAAGCCATCCTAATCCCGAGTACCTTCTCTTGTGCGCAACCCACCACCGCCCGTATGCCCACCCTATGGAGGAAGAGGAAGAAGAAGAATCGGGCTCGATCGCAAAAGGACCCGAAGGATGATGGTGCAGCACATCAAGGAAAAAGCCACATGATTCGAGACGGTGGAATTATCATCCATCGATGAAGCGTCTTAGCACCCTGCGCCAATATCGCGGGACCGCAGATAAGTAAAGCCGTATATATATTATTTCCGTTGTTGGTTGATGTGCCAGTTGTGAATCTAACATTTCTCTGGTGAACATACGCAGAGTGGAGCAGGTTATAGAGTCACCCCCCAAGGCTAGTCCTGCACGGTCAGCGCATTCTGAGCCACATAGTCAGAACAATGAAGACCTGTCTGATGCAGATGTTCCCATGGAGCAATTGGTTGAAGAATTGGTGCATGTCTCCGCACATCAGGCTTCGCTAATCGTGAAGCTGAAAGACCGAGTATCGGGTGGGGAGAATCAAGATTCTCAAAAGGACCAAACAATAGCGTTCTTTGGGCGCAATCGGCAAACACCGGGCCCACCGGATAACGCCTAAGTCGAGGCAAGGATCTGGCGCGTCGCTCGAAGCAGTGACGAAAAATGACGATGTGCCAAATAAATCAAGAGCGTGCGGATGTTGCCAAGTACAAGTCTGCGTGCCACGGGTGCTGAAATACCTTGAGAAGGGCAAAGATGCGATGACATCCCAACTTGAAGGATTTTGTGCCCTTTGTGAAAGAAGCACGGAGGTGCAAGAGGCAAAAGCTAGCAAACTTAGCATTGAGTACGACGAGGAGTTGTATCCTCAGCTGATGTCGACTATAGCTGAGCGCAGGTGGCTCATAGGTCATGGTCTTCGTCTTGCTGCACTTAATACCTTGGAGTCACCAGAAGTGCGTAATGCCTTCGGGGACGTAGTTCAGTGCGCTCTAGAGCGCGGCAAGGCAGAAGCTGTAGAGAATCTGCATGAATCGGAACTGCTAAAGGTACATGTTAATGAGGTACCAAATTATGATGCTAAGGCGTATGAGCACCTGGTTGTTGCAATGCAAAGGATGAAGGAGTTAGAAATCCCTATGATTGCCGATCTTGAGCGTGATCAGGATTATCCTATAGACGTTATCATGGCAGGGTTGACTCTTGCGCGTCATCGTCTTAGAAGGTGCGAGCCCACCAGTTATAATTTGAAACCCCATGACTCGACTCGGTACACAGTATTTATCGTCGAAAGGATATTTTGAATCCGTTTGCTTTAGAGAAAGAGTGCCGCTTGAAGGAGGTACTAGAAGAGCATGCGACCGGACTTGCCCAAAAGAAAGGTATCGAGGGAAGGCAATCTTGTGAGGGTTGGTGCGGCGCACCGACCAAGATCCGATGGGGTGCTTGGTAAGTGTTGCCACCGTGTCGGAGGGATTCGATCTGTTGAAGAGGCCGAACGAGGTCAAAGATACCTCGAACAGCGTGGGTGGCTCATCTATCGAGCGTTGTGAGTTGGTAGGTTTATGTGTTGCAGAATAACAATCTTTTTTGTAATAACGCGTGGTTATTTAATAAAATCATCTCTTGGTGAATTTACGTTGGATATTGTTGCAATTTGTGATGCGGTGTTTGTCTGCTTGTCTTTACGTAAAAGATGTATGCATTGTGACAAATATATGCACGTGTAAATAATGCAGGAAAGCCATAATCGTGTATGAAGAACCCAAAAATTTCAAGTATTATCATAGTCGTGTATGCTAATAATATTCAGCGTACTGTAAATATAAAATTAAGGAAGCAAGTATCTTGGTTCCCAAGTTGTTAAACGTGCACATGTGCAATGTTGCGCACCCGTCGTGGGATGCGCACAGGACTTATTCCAACGTCTTGAGAACAAGGTGTTTAACAAGGATGCGTGATCCGGTGTTGATGGGTTTGCAACCCTCTTACTCAACAAGTTGTTTAGTAGGTTAACTTATCCTTTTACCATCGTGGGTCTATTATGGTGCATGCACGCCATCGTGGGCAAAAATAAAGAAATTGTTAAGACATACAGTATATGGAAATAACAAATTAAAATATGTCGCGGAGTTAGCTAGAAACCGCGGCGTTTTATTGATACTTGCAAGTTTTGATGAGAAGTAAATGAGACAATTATACTAAGTAAAAGAAAGAGTGACTACACAGATGTTTATTGGGCACTCGAAAGTGCAAGAGCGTCTGTCTTGTTGGGTCAGAGCCCTTTCTATAGGTAGCACCTCTTGAGGTTGCGAGATGTTCCATGTGCGTGGCGGTTCACGACCATCCAAGCCTCGTAACTTATGCGAGCCTGTTCTCGATGCTTGATAACCTCGTAGGGTCCTTCCCATTTTGGTCCGAGCTTGCCCATGTCTTCTGCGTGGCTCGCATCATTAGCGCGGTAGACGAAATCACCTGGTCTGAAGGAGACACTGCGTACTTTGGCGTCATAGTACCCTTTCATCTTTGATTTTGACTTTTCCTCCCTGATAGATGCGCGTTCACGCCTTTCTTCCAGTAGGTCCAAATCAAGACGGCGTTCGTCGTCGTTAGTTGCCATGTTAACCTCGGCGGTCGAATAGTTGGCATTCGATTTCGGTAGGTATAACGACACGTCCCATAGACCGGTGAAAGGGGTGTCTCCGTGCTAGTTTTGATTGAGGTGCGGTGCGCCCACAAAGCATCGAGAGCTCTTCCACCCATCTTCCTTTATTATCGTCGGTAGCGCTTTAATTCCTTCGCCCGGTGCGATTTGCGCGCTTCTACTAAGCCATTAGTTTGTGGGTGTTTAAGCGATCACGAAGTCTTTGTGTGATGTTCAACTTCGCACCAATCTTTGAAAGGATTATCGCGAATTGTTTTCCGTTATCCGAGATGATTTCACCGAGTAAACCGGCGACATACAATGTTTTCCCGGACAAAGCGTTTTACTTGGTTGCCGATGATTGTTACTACACTTTTGCTTGATCCACTTAGTGAAATAGTCTATGGCGACTATGAGGAATTTCAATCCTCCCGCCCGGAAAAGGTCCTGCAATGTCGCATTCCACTTATAGAATGGCCATGGGGATGTGATTGGTGTTAGTTCGTCTTTGTGGTTTGCGGGACGGGTCGATGTACTTGGCGATCGTTGCACTTCCTTATTAGGTCCCGCGCATCGCGTGCATGGTTGGCCAAGAGTACCACGATCGCATGGCGCGCTACAACGGACCGTGGTCTCGAGTGCATGCTGCATGAACCTTCATGGATTTCTCGCAAGACGTAATTTGCTTGTAGTGGGCCTACGGTGGAGCCATGGTTGAAGGAAAGAGCGTCGATGCGATATGTTGTCTCGGTTTGAATCTTTGCGGCGTGCGCCGTATCCTTCGAGCTTCCTTACGCTCATGGGGTAACAGTCCTTTGTTTAGGAAGTCCGTAATCGGTGTCATCCATGTAGGACCTTCCTCTCTATGATTGTGAAACCTCCATCTCCGATATGGATTTGCTTTTCGGTGTTTCCACCAAAGACTTGCTTTGACGGATGTGCGAAGCTTGTCGAGGCGATCTTGCTTAGTGCATCGCCTTGCGGTTTTCTCCTCAGGGACTTGCTTGATGGTGAATCTATCAAAGCCTTTGATCAATGTCTTGGTCTTGTCGAGATCTTGAATCATATTTTCCTCTTTAGCCACGTATTCGCCCAACACGTGGTTAGCCACTCATGGGAATCCACATTTGCTTCCGTGTTACGTACACCCATTCGGCCGCAATCGTAGTCCAAATGATTAGAGCTTCATATTACGCCTCATTATTTGTTGTCAGAATTCAAACGCGGTGCGTAAGTGAATTCCATTCCTTCCGGATTTGTGAGAATGAGGCCGGCTCGACCCGTCACGCGAGGATCCATCGTAAACAAGATCCATGGATCTAGTAGTGCTTTCTTACTTGGTGCGGGGACCTCGTCGGTGTCTCCGCTTCTTCGATGATGAAGTCTGCGAATTTGTCCTTTGATTGCGGTGCGTGGTGCAGCAAGAGATGTTGTGTTCACCTAGCAATACACTCCACTTTTGGAGTCCGGCGATTAGAGCTTCATATTACGCCTCATTATTTGTTCTTGTAAATTCAAAGCGCGGTCGTAAGTGAATTCCATTCCTTCGGATTTGTGAGAATGAGGCCGACTCGACCCGTCACGCACGAGGATCCATCGTAAACAAGATCCATGGATCTAGTAGTGCTTTTGCTTGGTGCGGGGACCTCGTCGGTGTCCGCTTCGATGATGAAGTGCGCGAATTTGTCCTTTGATTGCGGTGCGTGATGCATGCAGAGATGTTGTGTTCACCTAGCAATACACTCCACTTTTGGGTCGGCACGATGCATCGAGGTTTGGAGATGATCTGTTTGATCGGTTGGTGCGTGATTCGCTATCGGATGCGCTTGGAAGTACTGCTGCGCTTTGGCGAAGAAACACCAAATATGAGGACTAACTTTCCATTGCACTATAATTCGTCTCCTCTTCTTGGCGCTTTGCTTACAAAGTAGATGGGGTTTGTCTTGAATCCTATCTCGTTAGTAGCATTGGCGATCGCCCATCGATTCGCAGAACAAGTACATGATCGACTCTTCCCACGGTGGGGTGCAACAAGTGTTGGGAGCGTTGCGGATCTTGTTTGAGGTGAGTGAAGGCTATACGCCTCCGTAGTCGGTGAAGTCACCCTTCTTTATGCACTTCTTGAGTGTCTTGAAAAGGGTAGCGATTTTTCTGCGACTTGATAGGAACCTGTTTAGGCCGCCAACTTTCCATTGAGGATTGGACCTCCTTCAGCGTGCGTGGTGAGGAAGATCGATAACCGCCTTTGTTTTTTCGGCATGGTTTTATACCGTCGGGTTCGATAAGGTATCCAAGAAACATGCCTTGATGTCTCAAGGTACACTTTTTCGATTCGACTTCATGTTGATCTCGTAGAGTTTTGAACGTTTCCTCAATGTCGCGTACTAACTCGCCTTGATATGGCTCTTTATGACTAGGTCATCAACATAGACCTCTAGGTTCGCGCCCACCTTTGAAAGCATTATCTACTAACCGCCGGTAGGTGGCGCGTTCTTCAAACCAAATGGCATTTTGTGTAACAATAAACGCTTGGCTTGTGGAAGGTGCTTTTTCCTCGTCTTCTTTAGCCATCCGTATTTGATGGTATCCTTTGTATGCATCGAGAAACACTTTAATGGGTATCCGCACAAAGACTCTACTTTCCGTCTATCTCGTAATGGATAGCGATCTTGTGGACATGCTTTGTTAAGGTCCGTGTAGTCTACACACATCGCCAATACCGTCGCTCTTCTTTACCATGACCGGATTGGAAAGCCGGTCATGGTAATAGACTTCCGTGATCCCCGCATCCACAAGTTTGTGTACTTCGCCAGATTGCTTGCGCCTTCCCGAGCTTGCCCGCGCTTCTTTGGCGTATAGGTGAGTACCGCAGCCGGATTTTCGCCTATGCTCGTTATGGAACGTGGTACTCCGGTCATGTGTTTTGGCTCCCATGCGAAAATGTCCAAGTTCTTTTGTAGGCCTTGCGGTACCGCTTGCGTTGTCCGACAATGACCTCCGATGGATATTTCACGTGCGGGTATTGAGGGTGGTGCAACCTTGATTTGGAATTACGGTTGCGTTGTTCGGGATTTGCGCCGTTTCGCATGTAACCGTGTTACATTCTCTATGTGGGATAGTGGCCTTTGAGAGTAACAATGCCTCCTTCCACTGGAATTTAAGCATCCCATGCGCCGTTGATGGCATTCTCGCATAGTCGATATCCCGTGTCTCCGATAATGCCATTATATGGTGATGGAGATTTGATCACCATGAATTCCATCCAGCCGTCGCGGAATGTTGTTCGCTTCCGATCTTGACTAGTAGTCTTATTTGCCCATCGGCCATATTTTTCACCAGAAAACCGATCAACGCCGTCTTGCCGGGCTTAATCGATGCGTATTCGAGTGACGGCAAAGCAATGCTCATACATTATGTTTGCAGAGGCTCCACCCGACATACATGCGGTGGATGTCGTGACCCCGCTTATCTCTATGGTGAGTGGTTCCACCTGCGTTGTCCACGATTAAGGTAGGGAAGAGATTTCCTTTCACGAGAAAAATCTTGGGCGATCTTACGCTTACTGATTGTATCATGTAGATTGTGTCACCTTGTCTTTTGGTGTTTCCTTCTTGTTTCCATTTTTTGTCTACTTTCCTCTTTATTTTTTGTGCCCTACCTTCTTTAACCATCTTGTCGATGAGTTGGCGTAACAAATGGTAATCACGATCCATTCCATTCCAGTCGTCGATCTTACGAGTGCGATCTGCGTCGGTCTGGGAAATTCGCACCTTCCTTGCGAGTATTTCCTTCGGGTCTTAATAAGCGGGTGTATCTGTCATTATCCTCCCGCCCACAGTTGCGATAGCTCCTATTACTGTTACTACCGGTCATTGGATTGTCTCCGTGTTGTTCCCGTGGACCGTAGGTCGAGTAGCTCCTTTCTATCCATCCGCGGCTTCTCCTCGGACGAAGGACCGGGGCGTTTATGAGTTCATCAAAGGTTTCGGGAATCTTGTCGTTCAACCTTTGATGAGTTCGATTGTTAATCCCGTTCATGAAACCGAGATCTTCAATACCGGGCATGCTTTAACTTGCATGCATTCGCCTTTTGAAGCGTTCCATGAATACGCTTGTAGACTCTCCTTGGCGCCGCTTTACCTTGCAAGTTCGACAGATTTTAGCGCCTTCTTCCTTTGAGTAAAGTTTAGCGAAACGCCTTTCTCAATTCCTCAAATCCGTTGATGCTTCTACGGAAGCTTCTTTGAACCGAGTTCCGCGTTTCCAGCTGGTGTGGAGTTGAACATGTGGCACCACGCGGTGCGCCAATTTTCAATTGTCGTGGTGACTCAAAATTTTGGTGATCATCGGGATCACTGTTCCATCATAGGTCTTTACGTTGGCGGGCATGCGCCTTCTTTTGCTACGAAAAGTCAGCGGCGCCTAGTGAGCGCATCCACCTTTGGCGGCGCCAAGGAGGATATATCTTCATCCTCCGGTCATCATATCATTTTCGGACTTCGGTGTCGGTTTGATATCCTCGTTGTCCGAGGAATTTTCGGAGGATGAATTTTTCCTCTTCGGCCTTGCGCCATCGTCCTCTCGAGTTTGTACTCGAGAGCTTTCACTGGGGAATAGTGTCGTCCCAATCATCTTGGATTCTGCGGCTACCAAGTCTAGTGTGGACATTGGTGCGCTTTTCATCTTCATCATTCTCACTCGGATGATGCGGTGAGATGTCTCATCCTCCTCGACTCTTCTCCCGATTCGGAATTCGGCGATCTCTCCCTGCGCTTCTTTCGATTGCGCAGGGGGAAGCTTCAGGAATCGAAATGGTTGTAGTGGCTTGGGTTGTTCAGTGCGGTTCCACCGAGGAAGATCAAGTCTTGGCCCGATCCCTTATTTTTAGCGACAATGATACATGGATCAAAATTTTGCCAATTACACATAACTTAGTTGGTAATTGATGAAAGCATTTTTGCCACAAGGTATAGGGTTTCGCTCTAGAAAATCTTATAACTACAACCACTAAATGAGTAAAGTATGCCCCAACATTATAAATAGACAACCAATTATGGAGTTTGGACAATGATACATGGATCAAAATTTTGCCAATTACACATAACTTAGTTGGTAATTGATGAAAGCAATTTAGAAAATCTTATAACTACAACCACTAAATGATATCAACCATTCACCATAACTTTAGAAACAAAATTTTAATTTTGAGCTAAGTTCTTATTCCATTTGTTTTAAGATGTTTTATCTCCGATCTAAAAATCATTTATGTGAGAGAATAGGTATATTTGAAGTCTTTAAGATATAAAAAGTGATAATCAGACAAAAATAATTTATAAAATGAAGAGACAAAAGTCATTTTTACCTCTTATATCTAAAAATAAACAAACACACTTTTGTTGCTCTTTCCAAGTGAATGCAAGTGCTCTTTAAAGTAAAATGTTTCCTCCTAATTTTAAGAGAAAAGTGTTTACTTTACAATTTTTTACTTTTCTTTAATAACAAAACTCAAGAACATAGTGTAAAAAAATAAAATAAAAATAAAAATAAAATAAATTAACTATGGCTAAACTTACAAACTTGGTGATAGTATAGGGACTAATTTGGCATAGTTCATATCCTTATACTTCCCCAAAAATAAGCAGCAGCACAAAAGACACTAATCGGCGCAGCACCAGGTTAGTTTAACTCGTTTCTTTTTGTATAATTTATTTAGTATATCAATTATTTTTTGTTATTCATATTATTTTTAAGTTAAATTTTCCCATATAGGAAATAATACTGCTCTATGCTTGTTACAGATTACATTTAGATATGTATTGGGGTGTTTGTTTCGGCTTATATAGTCGGCTTATGGCTTATTTGGTTTTGGGCTTATGTTTCATAAACTCACTTTTTTTTTGGCTTATTTTGAATCTTTTCGGCTTATATAAGCTTTATATGACATAATAAACTTATAGTATATAGTTTCAAAAGAAGCTACAAAAATGAGCTTATAAAACATAAGCCCAAATGTGTTACCATATGAGGGCTATATTCAAATGTCGCGGTCTAGCAGAGCGCTTCTGACCCTCTTGTAAGGAGGTTAGGCAACACTACCACCAATAACATATCTAAGAGTAAACGGGTGAGTTTTTTGCTGTTACTGGGCGAAACCGAGGTATCCCCGTGACATGTTCCGACCCTTTTCCTGCAACCCCCAGTGTGTACCTAGTGAGGTTTGAACGCTAGACCTCATGTGAGGAATCAGATGTCTTACCACAAGGCCATTTTGGTTTGGTGTATGTTATTAAGCGTATGTAATCGTCTTATTAAGTGTATCAGCATATTGTGTTTAGGATAATAAGCATATTTTGGTTGTTTGTATATAGAGACAAACAACTTAGGTTTAATCTCTTTCTGCACAGACTTAGTTGATATAAGTTAATAAGCTTAAACACAATCAGATTGTGTTTTAAAGACGCTGTGTGGCTTGTAAGGTTATAAACTTTTATATGACTGTTGATAACGATTTAATCCATAAAGTTTCGCTGAGATAAACTTATTGCAGCTATTTGAAAGGGTCAGGAGGGTGTTTGAGATTGCATATTTTAGTGCTTATTGACTTATTGTGTTATAAAAAATAAATCAATAAGCACTTTTAAGGAATTGGCTATTTGGCTTGTCAAGTGCTTAGTGACTATTTGCAATGCCATAGCTAAACTAAGCACTTTTAGATAACCATTGCTGATGTAAGCAATGCCAAACACCTCTTAAACCGTCAAATTGGTTAAAGTTAGTTGTTTAAGTTTGCAACCACTTCCCTGCTACACTTATGATTCTCAAAACTGTTATTAAAAACATTAAACAACATAGGTTAGACGTTAGAAGTTACATTAAAACCATTTTTTCCGTAATAGAATCCGATTAGTTGGGCGTCTTGCATCCCAATTTACAACGTATTAGTTGTTTAGTTATTTGAAAATGCAAATGTGTGTGTAACAACCCGTCTCACGTCAAAATTTCATGTTCATCAGTAAGCTTTGTTGACTGTATGACATTATGCAGGTGAATAATGATGGATGTGCAGATTGAAAACCAACAACATCCGAGACCAGTGGTTAAAGTAACGTTTTGCCTTGGATCAGAAAAACATGCTATTGAATATTGGGATGGGATTATTTCAGACCAATTGGTATTTGCGAAAGGCGAAAGTATGGGGATATTGAAGGAATACATCACCAAACATAACGTTCCAAATGACGTCCCAGACGATGCTGAGATATTATCTGAAGATGATGATGGTGAGACTGAGAAGCCCGTTGTCAAGTCAAAGAAGATTAGAAAAAATTAACTGATAGTTCTTCATTAGTCTTCTATTTGTGTTTCCTTACTTCTTCTTGGAAGTTGTAGTATGTAAAATAGATTTTTTTCTCAATTAGATGTATTTTGAGAACTTCTGTTATGTGATATGAGGAGCTATTGCTGGCTTGCTAAAAGCGTGTTTGAAAATTGGGATTGCTTATTTAAGAGCTTATTTGCAAGCAGATTGTTTTATATCAAACTGCTTATTTGCTTATTTTGCTCAACTATGACAGGTTGGTAAATGCTTATTCTTTTTATCAGAAAAACAATTGCAAATAAGCAAATTTGAAACACCCTTATAATCATACAGTTGCAACATCCAAATTTAAAGAATGAGAAGCTGTTTAGTGTAGTAGTTTATGCACCAACCCCATTGTTTTTTGTAATTAATTAACATGATGGAGTGGTTTAACTAACCCCTAATGACATTCTAATATAATCTCAAATCTGGGATTCACTCATTCAGCATTCATGGTAGAAAACGCACAACGATTATTGGTTACAAGTACCAATGCCAAGCCCTCTACGTTGGCAGCATACACAGGAGTTGTTCCTCTGATTGCTAAGATATGTCAACCCGGAAATAGGAAGAAAAAAAAGGTGAGCTTAGAGGAGAAGTCACAGGAGATGTGGAAGAGGGAGTTCTTCACAGGAAGAAAGATGCCATCCGCTATACGTCTCGTTCGTTAAGCATGCATCTATCCTTATATGTATAAGTGTGTCTGGATGTGATTAATTATATGAATGAAAACATTGAACATTAGTTCAAAGCTGATTCGAATTGAATATGTGAGTTAGCACAGGGTCACTTGTACACATTGTTGCACAAATGCACAAGCATAGTAGATGCTTTTAGTACTAGATCATTTAGTTTGAATTGCATACCCACATTTCGTTCAAAAAGAAAGTGCATGCCCATATGGTTCATAAAGATCGACATTTTCTTCACTATTTAGACCTTTTAAAAAGCCATCATAGTAGATGATTTTGGTACGACACAGATATGCATATGTGGTATTGTATCATGTGCATTACTAATGTGATTTTGTGGTGTGAACATCACTTATTGTGGTGTGCAATTACTAAGTTGTTTTCTTCATTAAGGAGTTATTTCTGAAATGTAGACTGAAACTGAAAGCTTTGATGTCAGTAAGGAATAAGGACGCCGTGGACACATAAGTGAAAATGGTTATGAATATAAAAATGGGAATCAGACTACAAATTTTTTTCACAAGGACAGAGTGATACTACTAGGAATCGAGCATTTCGGTTACCATGCTATGTTGTTGGTATCAAAGAGCAGGTAAAAAAGGCTATCCTATTTTGGTCGCAAAGAATGGTGTGGTTTGAAGACACCTGCAGGGGCACTTCGGAAGCTGTTCAAGGAGTCATCGAAGATGTCAAATCAATCTTCTACTGAAGTATTCATAAGTGAAGCAACACTGTAAGCGGGGTGTTTGGGTAAGCCTATTTTTGGGGCTTATCGCATCTTGGTAAAGCTATTAAGCCCTTCTGGGTGTTTGGGTAAAGCCAAACAGCTTATGCTTATGGGCTTAAACTACCTAATTATAAGAAGCTCCGTTCGAGCGGCAAGTTAATTTGAGTATGCTTCCTACATATTACACTTTTACGACTATAAGCTAACAAGCTAACCCGAACACTAAATGCTTATTGTGTTTAGATACAACTATAAGAGAATAAGCCTTTTTTCCTAAATAATCCGTTATCGACACCTACGGCATTTAAGTAAAAAGAAAAACAATGATGAAAAACTTAGAACACGCTTGGTGAACGTATATGAAATTAAGTTGTGACATACGTCTATCAAGCGTCCTCTAGAGTGCACCAGCCGGGAATCGAACCCGGGTCTGTACCGTGGCAGGGTACTATTCTACCACTAGACCACTGGTGCTTTTATATTTATTTCTACGAGCTACATTTAATAACTTTATTGTTATGTATATTTTGTTCAGCTAACAAAGTATCTGAATGAACAATTCAAATGAAAAAACATTACAAAGTTTATGCGGATTTGACATCTAGTTTCTAAACTTTTAAGCCAAACTATATATTGTACAGCAACAAGTTTTTTTTTTTTTTTTTAACCACTTTACTTTTAAGTGATGCTTGTACTACATTTCAACAATGTAAGAGCATAAAATTTTGGATCATGTAAAGAGCTTGAACTCATTTGAAGATTTTGTGTGACGCTTGTTCAATATCTAAGTTACGGGTAACTAGGTAACTGCGACTGCAACATGTTGAAGAAGCTGACATGATTGTTGCTTTATAAACACGGACTATTTTGCATCATTAGCATTTTAAGTATACCTTTAATTATGAGGTGCAGACCACAAATTAGCGGCGGATATAGAATTTCGGAGTAGGATATGCATATTTTATGGAAAGAATTATTCAATTTTTGTTACGGGTACGGTTTTCTTGGGTCGGATATTTCCATTTTCCGGAAAATTGGGTTAGGCATTCTTGGTCCATTTTCTGAATCGTATATATTATAGTTGATCTGCTTTGTCAAAAGTTTGGGTTATTCAACATGGAATTGGTTAATTGGAATAAAATATTTTAACTACACTTTGTACAATATTAGTGTTGTTCGGACAAGATTATAATTAAAACACAAATTTTAAACTCCATTTTTCAATCCTAATATTTAACTGTAAATAAAAGCACAACTTTTTGGATTATAACGTAGCTCAACGTAAGCGAAAATAAGAAGAAAAAAAAAACTTGAGTATGTGTATTGTAGTATTATGTAAGTTGTACTTTTTTTTTTTGGAACATAGTGTAAGATGTACTTAAAAGAATGGTTTTAGGCCTTCGATGACTAGAATATTTGACTCAGCTTCAAAGTACAACATCAAAAGTTGACATCATACTTAGGCCAATTAAAGACAGTGTTTTCTTAATTTGACCTATATCAAAGCCTCGTTTCCTCCTTATTCATTAAAACTATATCGTTGCCTTCTTCAAAATAACTATGAATGCTTCTTGTTCTTTTTTTTTTTTCTTTCTTTGATAGAGTGTTTACTCAAATTTTCTTGAATTTTAGAGGTCGTGCACTAAGAAGTTTTTAGCTTTTGTTGTTGTAATTTTTGAAAAAATAAATTTTTTTACACTACTAAAAATTTACACAAAATATGCATATGTATACCTTGTATTCAAAGCTAGATCCGTCCCTCTTAATACCAAATCATATATTGTACTTGACCCAAAACCATAAGATAAACCCTAAATTCCAATTAACAATTTTACCACTTTTTTAGTTTTTACTAACATGACTCTTAAGTAAATCGAATAGAAAATTTCGATGTTTGTGTACATAATATACCATGCTCATGTTTGACCGTGAGAACGTTTGATAAAGAGTCGTCAAAGAGCTGACTTCCTTTTAAAAAACAATACAATACTCATATAAACATTGAAAGTAACACCGACCCAAACACCCCTTATTCTACACCATATATAAAAAAGAAGTAAAACTACAAACAAAGAAGAAAAAACCGAACACTACACATAAAGAAAAAAACACCTTGATCCAAACACCATAATCGCATTCAACCACCGTCGTATTACAGTCACTGGTAAACTCTTTTTCTTTTCTTGCATCCCAATTTACTAATTTGATTGATTGTGTTTTTTACTAACAGAATTGTTAAATTTATTGCTTATCTTCCTAATTTGTTTGTTGCCCCTTTTATTTACATTGAATATTTACTTAAATGAGTAATTTTTAACAAATATACGAGTGAAAGTTTGTGTGGCGGTGGGTTCAAACCTCGTGGATTAGTCGGCCAAAAGATCAGAAACCACGGTTACCCACAAGGACAACAAAAAATACTTTATTATTATTATTATTATTATTTTTTTTAATAATTAAAGGTTTAAGAAAATTGCTCGAATGAGACGTTGGCAAGTTTGATATTTGAGTACTTATACGAATACTATAAACGCGCGTGTATGCTTATTGAACTGTCACTCAACCATATAAAATAAGGTGTTAGGGTGTGTTTGGGTTAAGCTTATTGAAGAAACTTATTAGCTTATTTGCATTATCATAACACAATAAGATAAGTTTTTTTGAGTATCCGAACAGGTTCGACGCCTTATAATGTGTGTCATCTGATTTGTTGTATAGAAGCCATGACGTAGGAGCTTATTTAGCACTTTATATAAGCTAATCCAAACACCCTTGGTTATATTGACCTTAGAAGTTACAATGTAGATGTTCAAAATGTAATTCTTACAAACGGGTATCAGGAGATTTAAACTCTGCTCTTGTTTATTCAGAATTATATTCTGCGTTAAGCGTATAAATTTGTTTGGATCTGGTTCTAGAGCTTACCAATATTCTTAGTATCCGTGATAAAATCATAGATGATTTGAAACACTCATTCAGTATTTAATTTTCTCGTGGTCTGTTTGTTGCAGTAAGATTTTCAGTACATCACAGATAAGATGAGCAACACACCAATAGGACCCATGTTCAAAGCGCGAGCTAGTGCATCTCAGCCATCAGAAACCTCGTTCAAGCGCAAGCGTGGTGTTTTTCAGAAAGATTGTCAGTGCTCAGTTCTCTTTCTCGGTTAATATTTATCTTTCGTGTTTCTGCATTTATCTAACGCTTCCTTTGTTGTTTTTTGTTATATTGCAGTGCAGCATATGATGTATGGTTTTGGAGATGATTCTAATGTAAGCTCATACTTACGTCTCACAGTAGTTCTATTTGGCTTTTACTTTCATGTTACTAAATTCCCATTTGTGTAGTTATAAGCTGTTTTCACCTTTAGCTAGTAACTCGGAAATTTGTGACTAAACGCCTCTTACATAAGTTTTAAGTATTAAAAGATCAACTTTAACTGAGAAACCTAGTCTTAGGTATGGTTTTATCATGGAAAGTGTTTACACTTTTCGTAACCTTCAAGTAGTAGCTAAGACGTGCTGTTTAAGACTGATCTGCTTAGGGTTTAGAAGATTGAAGATGATATATAACTTAGGGACTCGTTTATGTTTTTTGCTTGTTTTCCTGCTTCTCTGCATTGTTAATGTTAGTAGGTGTAAACCGGATATAAAACTGTACTTTGGTAGTTGTTCATATTCTTTTTAAGTAACTTGATTTTCATGAATTCATGGTTTACAACAATTGTATGGTTTCAGATCCGAAAAGACACTTTTAATATCTTTTTTTTTTTTTTCATTATGAAATTCGATTACTAACAATGTGGATTAAAGAATAACATTGTTTGGTTGTTTCTGTGTGTCCAGCCATTGCCAGAGACCGTTGCTCTTGTTGAGGATATCGTGGTAGAGTATGTGACTGATATGGTGAGAATTTTATAACTTCAGATCTCGAGTACTTTTTTGTGCAGATTTTCTTTTTCAGATGTGACTAAAGTTTGCCGTGTGTGTAAATGTAGGTGCATAAAGCCCAAGACATTGCATCAAAGAGGGGAAAACTTTTGACTGAGGATTTCTTGTTTCTGATCCGAAAGGTATTCTGATCTTTTTATTACTTATTTTGCATATCTACAATTGAAACCAAATTTGACCCCTCTAACCAGGCATACTTATTATCCTAGAAATCCAAACAACTTTCTATTTTGCAAAATGGTATTTGGTTAAGGTTGATGGAAGTGCTAATGTTGTAATAAAATGTGTTCATAGGACACGCCCAAGCTAAACCGTTGTACAGAATTGTTGTCGATGAATGAAGAACTGAAACAAGCAAGGAAAGCTTTTGATGTGGATGAGGAGAAGCTTGCATCAGCAGAGTGATCATATGTTTAAGCACTTTGTAGTTTCTGCATATAAACTTGTGCACCGAAAGGATCAAGATGTATCTTTGTGACGTATTATCGTAGTTTCTTGATGATTTTGTGTTGCATATTGCTTTATGTAGAGCAGATGGTTCCTTTGTAACAGTTAACACGACAAATATTGGTCGTATCGTTACTTTTCTGCACATCCGCGTACCATTTTATTAGTATTAGCATAAATTTTACTTTTGTTCTTGTGGTTTCGTAAGTTGCATCTTTTCTCACTGTAACTGTCGTTACACCGCCCTTTACCTGTAGTGAATGCCGGCTTGGACCAGTTGAAATGACAAAAATTGCTTAGTCTTCTTCCTAGTCGAATATTTTCTTGAACTTACATTTATGTTTAAACAGAAAAACCAAGAACACCAACAAAACTCAAGTAAACTACTGTACGCCATAATTTCCCAAAATTTTTACATCTTGAATATAATCTTTAATCAAAACCAAAACAAAAACCTAAAGTAGTGTACCAAATGACCATCAGTTCTATGTTTTCCTTTCATACACCAAATGACCAAAACCAAATGAAAAATGTCAATTAATTTTAGCAACAAAATCATAAAAGATCAATATTATCATAAGAGCATTTACATTAGTAACTCAAGTTATACTATAACACCAGCCACGTCAGCGCCACATCAGCCTTTTAACATTTCACCTTAACATCCCCAAAAAACACCCGCTCTTTACATCGAGCGTTTTTTTTTTTTTTTAGCTCTAACGGCGCTGCCCTCCAACGCAGCCCCTCCTTTGCCTCCATAACGCCGGACATCCAATGGTGGTAACGGCCATAACGCCGTTAAACAAGCCATAACGCCGGTTATGGCGTTAACAATGGGATTGCTCTAACCTCCTTTCTCCAATTAATATATCTCAACAACAATTATTTTCATCAACGTGACTTGCAAATTATATAACCTCATTTATTTGTTGTTTTGGGTTTTTACTTTTTGTTTGGTGTGTTTTGGTTGTCTATGACTTCCCTGTTTATCTGCATAGTGTACGGGTTAACCCGCTAACATTAACCCATAAAAACAGAGCATACATAAAATATCCAGTTACTAATTAAAATAAATGAACTACAATAAACAGAATCTGAGTATGTATGTCCTCAAGCAACAACGTTTAGGCCAGAAGGTGGTCCCTTCACAACTGCAAGAGCAAAGCACAGTTGCTGGTCTTCACGAAACGACCACAATTGAATAATTGATAGTAGGTCCAAATAGTCCTTGTTTTCCTCCACAAACTGTTTCCACTTGGTCTTCAACACAAAATTTTCGCTCCGTGACATACTCCACATCTTCAACCCCATCGGTTCCTTGTACATCTTTAGCGTTGGCCCAACTAGTCGAACCTCAATCTCCTTCTTCTCATCTTCCAGAATCCTTTTCTCGTCATCACTCAAAAAATCTTCTGTTATGAGTTGCTTACGCGGCAAGCTTAACCTGTTTTGGTCTGGTTTCAAATCACTCATAAACAAGACTTTCTGAATCACCAACTTTAAATCTGAACCATTCATCTCATCAGTTATGAACTTTTGTAACCGCTCTGTCACCTCATTCTTCACCACTGGTCCACAGTCGATCTTTGGTGGTACCTTCCTCTTCTTCTTATCGGGTTCTTTAACTTCGTTGGCTGATGGATCCCAACAAACAATCTGTAACTGCTCGTTTGTGTGGCTGCTCTCTACCTGTTCGCACTTGACCCTTTTTGTTCTCTTCTTCTTATTCACTGGTTCTGTAACTAGGGCAGCTAACGCGTCCTCACAAGTAGGATGTATTATGGCCTTTTCTGGTGGAATGAACCTGAGATATAAAATAAGTAAATTACATATCAGTCAGCATTAAATAATACTTATTAGAAACTAGTTAAGTTAAATATAATCTAAAACAATCAATCACCTGCATACACATGCATACATTGTACAAAATAATAAGATTAAAAAGTGATTTTTTTCTTTAAGTCCTAAGAAGCAGCCAAGTAGCCAACATATGTGCTTGACTTATAAAAATATATATACCTTATTGGCAAAGCAGTCCGATTGATGACCGAAGATTTGGTGACGGAAGCTTCATCGGTGGGCGACAAAAATAAGGAAAAAGACTTAGCCGCGTCAACAAGTTCTTTAGGTAGATTCAACCTGAGATAACAAGATTCACCATTAATTAGTATCTTTATTAATCAAGCAAACATATTTGAAGGAGGTTGACAACTCTATAAAACTTAAATGGGAATTTTAGTTTATTAACTAGTACAAAAACAGAACATACTATTTCAAACAAAACAATAAACATGCATGCATAACAATAATACTACAACACACAATATACATACTTTTCCCACTTCGGTATTCTTGAATGATCGATGAATGAAGAAGATGTGGTGACGGGAGGAGCAGTAATACTGAGCGACAAATAATCTTTAGGCGATATTTTAGCATCCGGAGGAAGTTTGGTGAACCAAGTTGAGGTGACCGTAGGAGGACACTCTCGCGGACCTACATTAAACAAAGAAAGAAGCCGTGGTGCGCGTTTGTATGGACTAAACGCCATTGTTAACTCAATGAAGAAACCAGATTCTTAACAAAACGATCGATGAAAGAAAATACTAAAGATATGAAGTCGAATATGGGTTATGACCCTTTATATGGTTATTTATATAGGACTATAAGGAATGTAATTTGATACTTTCGAAAATCGAAACCTATTAGAATTAGGACGGTGGTACAATGAGTTACTATAATTATGAAAATATACACATTAACGATTTATGCCATAAAATTTATACAAATATTTCTTTATTTAAGTTTAGTGTATGGTAACATTTGTTACGGATACATTTATAGAAGTTGCACAAGTGTTTGTTTTCTATAAAAAAAAAAATAATACTTTCAAAAAACATTATAATTGTCAAAAAATACTCTTTTTAGTAGCGAACAAAAAAAAAAAAAAAAAAAAAAATCTTTTGTGAGTATCAATGTTGACATCTTGTCTTTATGTGAGTAGTTTGACCATTTTACCCTTCCAAGTTACATAAATCATCCCTGTGGGTTTTGCGAAATTGCATACACCGTCCCAAGAGTAAATTACATAAATGGTCCCTTAAAAGAAATTATAATTTTTTTTTTCAAAATTGTTTTATTTTTGGAATTTTTTTATTAAAAGACTTTTTTTTGAAATATATTTTTTTTAGATTTTTTTTTCATCAGATGTGAAAACGTATAAAATCGGATAAAAACGTATAAAAACAAATGAATAAAAGTAGACGAAAACTTATAAAATCGGATGAAAACGATAAAATAAACGAAACGTATAAAAACGGACGAATACGTATATAAAAACACATAGACAAAACGTATATAAAGACAAAAGTGACATTAATACTCACATAAAACAACATGTCAACATTAACACAGAAGACTATTTTTTTGTTCGCTACTCAGAAAAGTATTTTTGAACAAATATAATACTTTTTAAATGTATTATAAAAAAAAGAACCCTAACAGAAATCGTAAGGTCAATTAATTAAGGAAGACATAGCTTCCATAATTATTTAGATAAATGGCTATATAGTTATATATAAATAAACATACTATAAAGGGTCATAAATATATTCGACTTCCTATCATCGATCAAACTGTTGTTTCAAAGTCAGTATTAATTCTGCATTACGAAAACAATGGCTTTTAGTCGATACAAACGCCCACCCCAAGTTATTGATTTTCTTAATCAAGTTCCTGGAGATTGTCGTCATCCGGTCATGTTAACTCCCGATGCTAAACCAAGGTTTACAGAGTTGTCACTAGGTGTTAATGCTCCGGTTACCATGTCTTCATTCAAGAGTGCCCAAGAGAAAAAGGTATTGTATTATTCATGCATGTTTGGTTTGAAACAGAATGTCCTGTTTTTTCAAATCTGTTTTCTTGATTAATCAAGATTCTAACTTATTGTGAATCTTGATTATTATCGCAGGCTAAGTCTACATCAAGAACTTGTAAACGCCACCAAGTCTTTCTCCTTATACTTGCAGCCCAGCGATAATGATTCAATCCCAACATCTTCGCTCATCGACTATTCTGCTATGCCGATAAGTTTCATGCCACCACAAGATCCACCAAAAAAGACCACGTATCCAACTTGTGAAGACACCTTAAAACTAAAAGAACCGGTGCAAAAGAAGAAGAGAACAACAAAGGTCAAGTGTGGACAGGTGGTGAACAGTCACGCAAACAAGCAGTTCCAGATTGTTTGTTGGGACGCATTAGCCACACAAGTTAAAGAACCAAGTAAGAAGAAGAGAAAGACGCCACCAAAGATTGACTCTGGACCAGTGGTGAAGAATGAGGTTACAGAGGAGTTGCAAAAGTTTATAATGAGTGATGAGATGAATGGTTCAGAACTGAAGTTGGTGATCCAGAAAGTGTTGTATATGAGTGATTTGAAGCAAGACCAAATCAGGTTGAGCTTGCCCTTTAAGCAGCTCGAAACTGAAGATTTCTTGACGACTGAAGAGAGATTGGAACTAGAGAATAAAAAGGAGATTGAGGTTCGAGTAGTTGGGCCAACACTAGAGATGTATAAGGAACCGATGAGGTTGGCGATTTGGGATATGAAAAAGACCCATAATCTTGTGTTGAAGACCAACTGGTACCATTTTGTGAAGGAGAACAAGGAATATCTTAAGGAATTATCAAAGATTCAAATGTGTTCATTTCGTAAAAACCAACAGCTGTGCTTTGCTCTTGCAGTTGTGGCAAGACCACCCGATGGCATAAACAGTGTTGCTAATTGAGCACATATTATTAACTCAGATTGTTTTTAATTAATGTAGTTCAAACTTGCAAAATTAGAGTACTGAACTATTGATTAACTGTATCTATGATATCAGTATAATATTTTATTAGATCTCTTTTAAACATGTCGTCGAACACAATAAATACAATCAACTTATTAGTATTTTGATATTTTTCGTCGTCCATTTGACAGCAACTTTGACTGTTAATATTTTTATTTGTGTTATATGATCTTGGTGAAAATTATATCAAAATACATTTAAAACTCAATTTATTCATATATATTTCATCAAGATTATATTATACAAACAAAACTATTTTTGGTCAAAGTTAAATGAAAAAGACTTTGAAAAAGCAAAGTGGACAATTATTATGGGACGGAGGTAGTACTAAATGCTCAAATAAAAAGTACGCAATGCCTAATGACTTGTACCTTTGTTAGTGTAAATATTACGATATTTACATTAAAAGGTTTTTTGGTTTTAATAATGACAAACATGTAATTTGTAATCCATAACGTAAAATGCACAAGTTACTTGTAAACACAAATCATCGATGCATACTTACATCAACATCTCTTGACGTCTCAAGTACGTTTCAACAGAGTCGTAGATTTTCCTGACGTAAACCACTCAAAGTATGAACAAACAAATTTAAAACTTGACGGATGATCAAAGAAATAAATTTTTTGTTCTAATCTTCACATTTTTATTAATGTGACAAAACATTTTTCAAAAATACATTTTACAAATTATTTTTGAATTAAAAAGAAATATTTTATTTTGAAAAATTAGTTAAAAAATCCCAACAACTATTCCCCCCTCCCCCCAAATCAGCTCCAAACTTCCCCAAATAAACTTTCACCATTAAAAACAAAAATGGGAGCGTTTTTGTCTAGGACGGTACCACGGTACCACTAAATTACCACTAAATTTAGTGGTACCGTGATGTATTTAGTGGTACCGTCTGTCTGTAACGGCTAGTTTTTTCATTGGCTATAAATAGTGGACCATTTTACACTTCCAACTTGATTTTTCCAGCTAGTTTTCTCTGGTCTAATCCTCTTTTATTTAGATAACTTTCTTTGATCATTTAGTGAGTTTTAGTTTGTTTAAGAGTGATCCAATCATCCATTCTAGAGACCACCTTCATTCCTCTACTAGTCCAAGAGAAGAACATATCGTATCAAGAAGATACAAAGTGTTGTAGTGTTAGTGTAGTGTGTCCGTAACACTTGTTACGTACTTGTTGTATCTAGATATACATCAAGTTGTCCATCATCTTGTTTAGTTAGATTGGGTAGATCATTGTGATCTTGTTGAGATCAAAGCTTGTGTTGTTCGTGTGTAGATCGGGTAGATCGTGAAGATCGGGTAGATCGTGTAGATCAGGTAGATCGTGTATAGATCATGGGGATAACTCTCAAGTTGAAGACTCGGGGAGTGGAGTAGGGCAAGGAAAAATAGTCCTTGTAGACCGAACCACTATAAACAACCGTGTTGTGGTTTGATCGTTTCTTTCTTTACTTGCATATTATTTATTCTTTATTATCTATATTGATTGAACTCACGCAAAATTATTCAAAGCAAATCAAATTTAAAAAGGTAAAACTATTCAACCACCTTCTAGTTTTCACGGTCACGAACAAGGTTTCCAAAGTTAATTATATTGGAGTTAATTGCATAAATCGTTTTTGTTGTTTACACACGTTTTCACCTTTCGTTCTTAACTTTCAATAAATGCACCATTCGTTCATGTGGTTGTCCCTTTTGCATGGACTGGTCCTTTGACCAAACTGACGTTTGTTTGAGTCGTTAAGTTCAGGCATGTGCTCATCATGTGACAGACAAAATAGTCCTTGTAACTTCATACTACACCGCAAGGACGAGTTTTGTAACTGACACCTATTATTATTATTATTATTATTATTATTGTTATTATTATTCTTATTCTTATTATTATTAACATCAATGGGTCCCACATGCCAGCTACCATACTTCTCAAGAGCATCACGCCTAATAACACCGTTAACATAAAACTCGATGTTGCATCAACGTGACATCCTATCCCCACTTTTAAAACCAACACTCAATAATACCCGCTCACTAATAACACAATTAACACCACCCTTTTAGTACCAACCATATTATTTTATTTTTCATTTTTTCAAACAAACTGATTTTTCATACCATAAATAAAAATACAAATAACACTTAAAAAAAAAGTTATAAAACCAATATTTCAAAAAACACAAAAATAAATGAAACTTATTATGTCTTACTTGGACCAAACAGCCCACTAATTTACCAACAGCCCAAATGGCGACTTTTTTTATTTTTTTATTTTTATTTTTAAGGTCTTCTACACCGCGACACACACAAAGACACACAACGGCCATTTAAATCAGAAAAAGAAAAAGAAAAAAAAGCAAATCCAACGCATGTTGGTGCATCAACACAAGAATCACCGTCGTTGGTTTCTTGCATATCCCGGTGTGGTAACATCGGTAATGTGGCCGCTACCTCGGCATAACGCCGAGTGCTGTGTTACCACACCCGATGCTCCAACACTCAAAAACCCTTTTTTCATTTCTCTTTTCTTTACTCTATAAAAAATTCTTCCTAACAATCATCACCGCCACCGCCGACGTCAGCCACAACCACCTCTGATGCTATGGAAACTTTGGATACATGTTCTTCACCTGGGCATCGAAACAAACTGGTTAGATTTACAACCATGATGTATACAAATCAATGATTAAAACTTTAGGGAAAATGAGGCAATTTGGTATGGTATGGCTCTTATCGATGAAATGTGGAGAGAAAACCCGCAACTTATAACCCGTCAAGTGTTTGCCGTATTAATCAGAAGATTTGATTATGCTAGAATGGTTAAAAAAGCAATTTGGTTCTAGATGAAATGCCAAAATATGTATGTGATCCTGATGAGTATGTTTTCGAGTGTTTATTAGACGCGTTATGTAAAAATGGCAGCATAAACGAAGCTGCTTTACTTTTTGAAGACACGAGGATTCGGTTTCCTCCAAGAATTAAACATTTCACCTCACCGTTGTACTTTTTGAAGCTGCTTTACAAGAAATGAGACGAAAGGTTGTGAAACCAATGCAACTTCTTTCACTATCTTGATAAAAGCACTTTGTGGTCATGAAAAAATTGAAGCTGAAATGTAGGCGTTTTAAGATATGGAAAAACATGGATGCGAACCAAATTTCCCTACTTACACTACTTTAATAAGCGGTTTTTGTAAATGGGGGAAAACACAAAACCGAATTTTGTTTAGTTGAAGCTTCTAAGTATTTTAAAGAAATTGTAATGTAGGAGGAGGATGAGATGATAATCAATTTGAGTTTTGTTTAATATCAATGGTGGTGAGCGTCTCAGGGGTGGTCGGGGTTTTGGTGGTGGCGGTTCTGGTGGAAGCGTGGTTTGGTTGTGGTGGTAATGTAGGAAGGGTTAGTTAAAGATTTTTAAAAAGTTTTTGGTATGGACGTGATTGTTTAAAAATATTATTAAAAAGTTTGTTGTGGTGGTAATGTAGGAAGGGTTAGTTAAAGATTTTGGACAATCAAAAGTTTTTGTTTGTTGTACCACTACTTGGAGTTGATTGCAAAATATGGTTGAACGACTTGGATATGTGGCTCAAGAGAACTACCTCCACTAATCACCTCTCTTGAGGAAAACAAATGGTATTTCGGTTCCATTTAAGCAACTCTAGCAAACAAGGCGTGATAGAATTTATTGTAGACTATGTGTTTGAAGACATCAATTTCTCCATCAACACCAACAATTACACTTCCAACATTGGCACAAAGTACATCATGTGAATAAAATGCAAAAAAAATTAACACATCATCAACGGAAAAATAATTTTTTCAAACATTAGGTAAATAAATGCTACACCATTTTTCATTTGTTTGCACAAATGTTAAAATTTAAGTATCTGCTTAATCATGGTACAAGCCAAATGGAAGGAACATGTTAAGAAGCAAAAGAACAAACATGTTGAGTAATAGTAGATACTAGATACAACAAAAGCGCATGATGTTATGACAATTTTGGGGATTCGACTACCTACTAATCAACAACGGAACTGTCCCTCAAAAAAATGTTTTTGCACAATTTTTGGGAGTCCCTATACCATTCAAACAAAATCTTTCGCTAATAGTTGTGAAAGTCGAAACATATCTTTCTACTAAATGTAAGGTAGTGAATAAAACTTTTGTTGCTGTTTTGAAAGTCCAAACATATATTTCTGCTAAATATATGGTAGTTGATAGAAACTACCAAATCACTTTTGTAAATTAAATGCTTAAACTGCAATTACGAGTTACTTAGCATATTATTTAAACTGTCGCACTTAAATCAAGCTCCCGCCGCAACGCGCGGGCTTTCTTTTCTCATTAGGTTACAACTTATAAGTAGAATAACGGTTACAAGAAAATTACATAAATATCACCTCGCAAGGTTGAGATCCACGCGCCAAAAATCAATGATGATCTCACTAATTACCTTTCAAATTCTGTTAGAGTTTTTTTTGTTTAAATCCACATACTTCTCCAAATTTATATTTTCTCATACTAAACTTTAGAAGATTACATATTTACCACCGTCTTATTTTTAGGTTTAGAATTTTGAAATACTTTCTCAACAAATATCAAATTTATCTCTCCTATATAAAGAAGCATATAAACAAAGGGTGATACCACATTATTCGACTTCGTATCACAAGTGAGTTCATCGATCAAGTTTTGTTTCAAGATTAGTCTTTTTTTTGCATTACAATAACAATGGTTTTTAGTCCATACACATGCCCACTGCAACTTATTAACTTCTGAATAAATTTTCGTATGATTGTCCTCCTGTGGTCATGCATACGTCGTTCATCAATATGTCATTTGCTAAACCAACGTTTATAGAGTTGTCGCTCGGTACTAATGTTTAAGTCACACCCAGATCTTCGTTCATCTATCACTCAAAAATACTCAAAAGGAAAAGGTATATATATTAATTAATGTTTGTTGTAGCACGCATGCATGTTTATTGTTTACTTTAAAATAGTATGTCCTGTTTTTCAGTTTTTGCAAACCTCCTTTAGATTATTCTATTTTCTTGATCAATCAAGATTTGAAGTAAACGGTAAATTTGAATCGTTATGAATATACTAATTAATGTTGAATCCTAATTATTATCACATGTTGAATCTACCACAAGAACTTGTTAATGTTGCAAAGTCTTTCTCTTTATACTTGTCGCCCAAGGTAGTGCTCTAGTCATCACATCTTTGTTCATCGACTATTCTGCTTTGCGGAAAGGTACATACCTCCACCAAAGAAGACCACGCATTTGACTTGTGAGGAAGCTTTGGTTGCAGTAGTTAAAGATGTTGGAAACACTATGGCCTTTTTGGCTTATAATTGATGAAGAGAGACACTTACGAGAAAGTTTATAATGTTTTTATTGCTTGAACTTTGCTTGATTATAAATGCTTACATCCATCACATATTTATACTATTCCAAGGAAGATTCTATAATCGAGATACTTCCATGGATCTCTAGATAATTCTGACTTTAAATATATCTATATTCTAGATATTTCTACACATTTCTATAAAAAATTACATACATATTTTCTATGATCATTCTCTGACTTTCTTAAAATTTATTGATCATGGGCCCGGGCTTTTATGTTTATTCAAATCTTTATTGTACTAAATCAAGTTTACGATCCAACAACCCCCCTTTAAAATTGACTTTTCGACTCCAAGCATCATCCTTAGTCTTGAGAAATCCTTCTCGTTAGATGGCTAGGTGAAGATATATGCAACTTGGTTTTCGGACCTCGTATGTATCACTCGGACAACCGTCCTTGCATTACACTCCAAAAAAAGTGATAATTGGTGTCGATATTGTTAGGAATTATTTTAACAGTTGGTTCCTGCTGATAGTATTAGTATTCTGGCGATAGTGCGATTCACGATATAGTACGATTCTGGCGATAGTTATTTACATTTACTGCGGATATGTAGTTTCCGTATCATTAGTATTTAGTTAGGATATGCATGAGTTAATTTAGGAAGAGATAATGCATATCGTTTACGTGTTTTGTAAGCTGCAAAATTAGGGTTTCTTGTAGTATAAAAGAAACCTGCAGCTAGGGTTTATGTATGCTTTTTGAATACCATTAGTGAATCAATATAGATCCATAGAGGATCAAGTAATTTGTGTTTATTGTCTTCTTAATTCTTGTGTTTATATTCCGCGTAAGCATAAGTTTAATAGAGGTTCTCCATAGTTTTCTTGTGATTATACAGGTTTACTATACGTTCGTTAAGGCTCTTAAGATCTATCTGGGACTGATCCAACAAGTGGTATCAGAGCCTGGTGAGAACCTTTCAAAGAAGACATCCTTACTCTCTTTCATAAAACCCTAATCTCACTCTAACGATGACATCATCAAACATTCGACTCGCACAATGAGGCTTTGAGTCATCCAAAGCCGTGCTCGTCTACGATTCGAGAGTTGTTACCACCATGTCCAACAACAATGCAAAGTTTCCCTATCTGAAGAAGGACGAATATGACATATGGGCTATGAAGATGGAAAATTACATCACCAACAATGACTACGATGTTAGGAATTAGAAAATTCAGTCGTTAAAGTGTCGGTCACCTCAAGTATATGTATTCGTTAGAAAGCTCGTAGTCGTAGTCAAGTTATGTTATTAAGTAGTTTGTTAAGTAACACCGTGGAGGACGAACGGGTCTTTACTCACTGTATGCCTGATCCACAGCCCGTAGGTGGCGTTTATTGTAAGACACTATAAATACCCTCTACCTCCCAAGGTAGAGGGTTGAAGCTTTAATACCATTTTTCTTTGTTTCACATAGTTCCTAACTCTCTTTCCTTTCTCTCTCTAGAACTTTCTCTTTCTAAAACATTGTATACGCCCCATATGGATTTGGTTTGA
Source organism: Chrysanthemum lavandulifolium (assembly GCA_022545495.1). Lineage (NCBI taxonomy): Eukaryota > Viridiplantae > Streptophyta > Magnoliopsida > Asterales > Asteraceae > Chrysanthemum > Chrysanthemum lavandulifolium. The sequence goes on from CM040238.1 coordinate 203,086,215, forward strand.
TGTGTTTGTGAAATACTATATCTTACAATTGGTATCAAGAGCCATGGTTTGATCACTCATCTTTCATACTCTTTGTTTTGGTGGATTTCATAAGGTTTTTGGGGTTATAAGTGTTTAGGAGAGTTTGAATCATTTGGTCAATTTCTAGTGGTAAAGTTTGAATTTTGATTGTACTTTTGTGTTTAAGATCATCATATGTGTTTAGGTTTTGAATTGGAAGGCTTGAATCATTGTGGTTTAGCTGTTTTTGATTGATAAAGTGGTCGTTTTCAAATATTGTACGAAGCGAGTTGAGCTACGGTGTTGAGTTTCTTGGAAGCGAGTTGCTTTGTTATTGGAAGCGAGTTGGTTTAAGTGACTTGGCTATTAAGCGAGTTGTATTAGCAGCGAGTTGGTATATGCGACTTGGCTATTAAGCGAGTTGATTCTTAAGCGACTTGAGTGTTAAAGCGACTTGGCTATTAAGCGAGTTGTATTGTCAGCGAGTTGGTTTAAGCGACTTGGTGGTTAAGCGAGTTGTCTCTGTATGCGACTTGGCTATTTAGCGAGTTGATTCTTTAAGCGACTTGAGCTTTAAGCGACTTGTCTTTTAAGCGAGTTGACTGTTTAGCGAGTTGATACCAAAGCGAGTTGGTTGTTTAGCTACTTTTCTATTGAGACTTGTCACTTATTCGTGCTACATTTTTACGGTTGTTCTTTTGGTTTAGTAAAATCCCGTGAAAGAATCAATTTCCCGATTTAATCAAAGAATAGTAAAATCCGTAGAACTTGTAATCATGTCTAACAACGTTCCTACTATCGTTTCTTACATGGCGAGGACGTTTAAGCGGTGGATCATATACTCCACCTATGCTTGATGTAACCGATTATGACTCATGGGCTCAACGAATCGGGTTGTCTTTGCTTGGGAAAGGATAATGGGGTCAACATTCTCAAATCAATTGATGAAGGACCTTATCGATTGAGACTACAAGAGACATAATTGATCTTGCTGCAGATGGAACAATGATCTTTGGATTGGACGGACCAAAGGCGTATGATGAGCTCGATGATAAGGAGAAAAAGATATTCGATCTCGATATCGTGGCTTCAAACATTATACTTGAGGTCTTCCAAAGATATCTACAAGCTTATCGATCACAACACTGAAGCCAAGGCGGTTTGGGATAATGTCAAGATGCTTCTCTCGTGTTACGAATTGACTAAGGAAGACATAGAATCACAATTGTATGATGAATTTGAGCACTTTAAGATGAAACCGGAAGAAAGTGTCTATGAATATTACGTGAGATTCCACAAGCTTGTGAATGATATGAGGAATATCAAAATGACCATGCCAAATATTCAAATTGAACTCAAAGTTTGTGAACAACATGAATCCCGAATGGCACAAATTTGTCACCTCGTGAAGCTAACCAAAGGATTGAAGAACACCAACTATGAGCAATAGATACCTTCCTTCTTGAAATGAGAGACATGCTATGTTTGAGCGAAGGATTCTTGAGCAGTTCAAAACTAAGCAGGGAGAAACAAGTTCTTCAAATGATTCAACGACCTTTTACACAAATGTTGGAATTACCACCAAAGCTTCTCAAGTCATACCCACCGGTAATGGTAATCACAAACTCATTCCCGATCCGAGGTTCAAGCAACCTAATGTCGATGCGTCATGGAACACTTCATCAATCAACCGGCTCTTATGGTTAAACAAAACTTGACCTCACTCCACATACTAGGTCTTCACACTAACAATGAGATCGAGCGACATCCAATCTACACAATCATGCTTGTTGTCGAGATGGAAAGGTTATGGTGCAACCGGTTCAAGGAAGGCGGTATGAGCAGGGAAGAGGTGGACTAGGTGGAGGTATGTGCTAATCGAAATCGTGGAAGAAATGCCAATCAAGGACAAGTAAAGCCAATCAAGTGCTACAACTGGGTGGAGATGGACACATTGCAAACCGCACATCTCAAAACGCCTCAAAATGCGAGAATACTTCAAAGACAAGATGTTGCTTGTGCAAGCTCGGGACAATGGTGCAGTTTTGGATGAAGAGCGGTTGTTATTTCTTGCGAGGGAATGCTAAGACATATGATGCGAGATGTGGATGAGCGGCCAATTCAGGAAATAGGTCACAATCATCAAAATGCCTTTCAAGTTGCCGATCGTGATGCATATGACTCGATGTCGATGATGAACCTCTTGCCTGGACAATCTTCATGGCTAGCATTTTTCCAATGGTCTCTCCAAAGGTCTCATCATCAAAGCAAGCTGGTCCATCCAAAGAATCAATCATCTCAGAGGTATTAAAATTATATGATGAAGTTGATAAGCAAAAGATACATGACGAAGTGCAATCACATGAAACTTGTGAAACAGATATTGTTAATATGGGTAATAGTAATATTGTCCCATATGATCAATATGTGATCTAAAGTGAAAGTGTGATTGAACCAAGTGATGCATCTTCTGCAGTCAATGATGACTATGTTTTTGATGAATACACTCCATGTGCCCCTGATGATTTTGTTATCTCTGAACTTAATGCCTATAAAGAACAAGTTGCCATTTATGAACAACGCACTAAGTTTGAGTTAACCACTCGTAAGAAGGAAATGGATGACCAAATGCGTACTATTATTAGAAAAAGTAACTTTAGGGAAGA
>CM040238.1:203689080-203737642 GCA_022545495.1 Chrysanthemum lavandulifolium
TAAACTATTTTAAACGATAGTGAACGGGAACAACAAGCACGATATTATCGTTAGTTTGAGGGTGTGAACTAACATTGTCTATCAACTAAAGAACATCCTTGCATACAAATTATAAACAATTATAAATGGAAACTAGATAAAGTATATAACTGAAAAAGTAGTTAAATCAATTTACTTTTTTTTTTCTTTTTAATCTTCTTCACTCATACCTGTATGACAAAAAAAACTTAATTGACAAAGTTAAGCATAAAGGAATATGGATATTGTTAACTTTTATACTAAACTGATCCTTGTCATCTTTTACTGTGACCACCAAACAAATTACCCATTTATATAACAAAACCACACTTTCTTAATTTACAGTCACAACAACTTGGTAAAATAATCATGAAGCCTAAACAAAGAAAATGGGTTGATAGAGTTACTAATAGCGTATCAATATTAGTAGCTCAAGCCCACTAAATATACGTACAAATGAAGCCCATTATCAAGGCCCGTTAATAAACACTTGATTGTGGTCCGAACATAAACCCAGGCCTGGTAGACTTCATCAGTAGTATGCTAAGTTGGGGTGTTCACGGACGTAGAATATCCACAATAACCAAAACCGAAACCGAACCGAACAAAAATAATCGAACCGGATTTAGACCAACTCAATTGTTAAAACCGAACCGAACCAACTATTGAAACCGAACCAAAACCGAATTCATATAAAATATATATTTTTCTATGTATATATATGAAAAAAATCACTAAAACTCTTTTTAGTATAAATATAACATGATTTAAGCTTGCTAAAAATATATATAATTAAATAAAAAATAATTAAAATTATGCATAGGGTTCGTTATTCGGTTTGGTTTTGGTCCGTTGAATCAAATTTAATTTCGGTTCATACCCAAAAAAATTAACCGAACTAACCGAACCGAATAAACCGAATAACCCGATAAACAAACCGATGAACACCCCTATGCTAAGCACACAATACTACTATTCTCCAACTGTCACTAACGGTTAAGATGTACCATCTGACATCGTATGGTGGGGACGCACGACAAGCACTACTTTGTACGAGTCAAGGAAAGGAGTCCACCTGTCCACCTTGTCGGCTCTACAGATGATCAACACCTGGCTCACTCGCAATCGTTGATCATCTCCAAAAGGGTTTATCTCTAAACCCTACTCGCCTTTCTATAAATAGAGGGTATCACACATAACTTCACAAGTTTCACACACTTTGGCAAATAGTGCTTCAAAGCAGACTTAAATGATTTTTGTTTAAGTGTTACCCGAGTTTTTTGATCTCAAACATTCTCATCGAGTCCTTACTGTTCAACACGAAAAACAAAACAACAAAACCATCCCAACCCATTTCTCAATACCAATTTACATATACTATACGTAAACAGTTACCTCACAGAGTAATAGGCCAAGCATCTAAGTTATGTAAAATTATTATCTACTTGGCTTAGAAGGCTTGATAGTTTATCATTCATGCATGACACTATAACACTTGCATGGCTAGTTTACATGTATCATAAGTATGAAATACACATGGGCATGCACATGCAAAGTGAATATGTAAGTCGACAAAGATATAAGAAATCCATCACAATGCATAGAGAATATACTTAGAAAGATATATTCAGTCTTCTCATATTCTATTCGATTGCGATGAGAATATATATGAAAGATATATTCAATCTTCTCATATTATATTCGATTGGTACGAATCTTTTGTTACCTTGCGTTCTATAAATAAGTAGGTGTGGCAATCGAGTCGTGTTCGGGTTGACCTATTCGGGTTGGCGGGTCACGATAACCTCAACCTAAACACGACCCATTTATTAATCGTGTCAAGAAACTCAACCCTAAGCCAGACCTGCATAACATGTGCAACCCATTTGTAACCCATTTAACCTGTTTAAGTAAATAGGTCAAGCGGTGAATAAGGTTATTGGTTTGTCGATTTAACTAGTTTAAAAAGCATACAAATAACTATACGGCAATTTCAATGATATGCGAGTTATAATCGTAACTCACTCATATTAAGTATATAACAAAATACATTTAATCCAAATCTAACATAAAATCCAAGTTGCATATTTTATTTTTAGAGCTTCGTATACTTAAACGGGTTCACGTGTTAACCTGTTTAATATTTACTCAGCCCAAACACAACCCGTTTATTAAACGGGTTAGACGGATCAACTGCTTTTTACCCAAACCTTTTATCCTCGACCCAAACCTCGCTTAACTTCGCTTCGCGTTCGTTGTTTATCGCACAAATGTCGAAAATTGCAACCCCTATAAATAAGTATGATGGGAAACGATGAAGGACACACGCACTTGCTTTGCTCTCTCCCTCTCTCACAAAAATACTTTCCATCCTCGTGTTATACTTGTTCTGTTGACTGACTTGAGCGTCAGAGTGTAATACAGAGAAAAGTCTCGTGTACCCTCTAACGCATGTTTTGTTGTTTGAGCGATACAGGTAAATAGATTGAATATTCTGATGATCGGCCTGTGTATCTACGTATCATCATTAACTATTTATTTGGTTGACTGAGAACCTTTCGAGCATGAATTCTTGATACTCAGTCAACTTTATGGTTACTAAAAAATTAAGAGATTCTTGGTCAAAGTTGATGTGAGCTATATATTTAAAGACTTTAATCATTTACAGTGGATTACTCACCCATTAAACCCAAGAACTTTATTCATATTTCATTGCAAGTTTGTAACTAAAGCTGATCAATTCCTAACAGATTTCTGTAAAAATAAGCTACTTATGAGTACGGTTAGCATCGAGATTGAGATGGTGTCTCCATTCTCAGTTGAAATGATTTTCAAGGTCTTTAGTGACTTTGATATAGTTGCACCCAAAGTCAACCCTCAAGTTTTCAAGTCCATCGAGACACTCGAAGGAGATGGAGGTGTTGGTACAATAAAGCTCTATACGTTCGGTGATGGTAAGAATCTATGACAATTTCTTAAAAAGTATCGACACTAGTTTTTTTTTTTTTTTTTTTTTTTTTTTTTTATATAAACATGTTATTTACTAATATTTCTTTCTGAATATATGTAATGCAGACGTCCCGTTTGTAAGTGGGAAGCATAGGATTGATGAGATTGATACGAGCAACTTTAGCTATAGCTACACGTTCTTTGAAGGAGATAACTTGATGGGTATTCTAGACTCCATCACCCATCATGTTAATATCGAACCTTCTGCTGATTCAGGAACCTTATTCAAGCAGAGAATCACTTATAACTGTAAAGGCGATAATAAACCATCTATAGAGACTCTTAACTTCGAAAGAGAATTATACGAGAAAACCTACAAGGCTTTGGAGGCTTATGCTGTAGCCCATCCTGAAACTTATTGATTTATTTTGTACCAAGATGAGTTTGCTATGGTATAATTCATAGGGTGAGCATTCTTCACTATTTCTAATCTGTGTATATTAAGATGTGAATTTGTGGTGAAGAGATTTTCTTCTACCTTATTTCCATTAGTATGATAATCTATGATAGAGTTAATGCTACAATTTACAATCGAAACATGTACGAAGCTATTTTTCATTTAAAAAAGGACACGCGGCAACAAAAATGTATTGAGCTAAGCAATAAACATTTTTTCAACAAATATACATATGATATAAGTTGCGCGAATGAACTTACACTAGAGTTTCCAATAAATTCCGAGCCAGTGCAGGATGCCTGAAACGATCGCCCAAAACAGTATCTCTGCAAATATAACATACAGTAGAATTCCCACTTTTCTTGAATGCCAAACTCCGATAAATATGTGTTTCTGAATCCAATATATCTGCATCCATTTCAAAACTTAATTAAAAAATAGGTTTTTTAGTTAGTTGAACAGATACGCCAAAACTTACCAGTGTATTGTGAGGATCATCATAATACCATCCATTTATAAATCCTGCAAAGATGCCTTCAGCTGCCATAACGTACACAAGCATTGCATTCTTTCCAATCCATTCCAATGGCAGAAATAAATATCTTAAGTTCCAGATGTCGACCTGTAAAGGAAGTCCATTTCTTTAAATGTTTAGATCAGTTTACGCTGAAAAGAAAACAATATCACAATTTTAATGACTCGTTTGACACTTAAAAGTCAAAGTCAAAGCCAAAGTCAAAGAACAGTTGATATACCGTTAGAAAACTGAATATAAGACAATATTGACTATATTACCATAATGTAGAAGAATGAGAAGACCAAAGCAGCCGCCCCTGATGTTACACAAACATAGCTGAAAGTGTATAACTGTTTATTTAGAGGAATCGCTGCACAAAAAATAAATGTAACGTATGACTACAGAGAGCTAGCTGAAAGGGAATATGAATTAAACATATTCTTTAGTATTGTTTAGGCTATGTATATATACCATCTGTGACATGAAGAACGATTCCCAAAATAACAAGGCCAAGACCCATTATAATCCAATGTTTTAGCCTAGATGTGTGGTCCTGAAATTGTGTAGTGATTATATAACAAAAAAACATAAAGAAAAATAATACACGTCTGTTCCCATAAAGGAGGTCTAGTTGCATTTTTTGGTAAAAAGTGAAATGTTATTAATTACCATCTGAGTTACATATTTATAATAAACTCAAGAAGGAGGTTTAACTGTAAATATGAAGTAAAACCTAAAAAAGTTTGTGTTAATTGCAACAAAAATTAAAACACTCGAACTTATTAAAACTTTGATCAAAGGTGCACTCTAGCCTTGAACTCGGACTTATTAGAAAAAACTCAGACTTCAGATAACGAGTTTTTCAAAGCCACATTTGCTCTACATAAAAAGTCAACATGGTCAAAGGTACCGACGGAAGATCATCCTGAACTGATAGCTGGTGAAGATTAATTTTGACCAAAAGTTTTTAAGTTTAAGGATTTTACAAGCTGATTACCTCGCATAACCCAAACTGTAAAAACCAAAACTGATATGTATAATGTTGTGATAATTAATAAATATACAATTTATTTGTAGCAAAAGTTCCAAACTTAACTTATTTCTCATCTTCTAAAGATGAAAAGAACATAGATGACTGTAATAAGTTTGAAGTCAGTCTTTGACCTTTAAAGTCAAACTGTACCTCCTTTTTGGTTAAGTATGGTCCACATATATGGAGTTGTTGTTGGGGAGAAAAGAACCAACCTTCATTTGTATGAGTACATGCCCAAAGTGCACTCCAATAATTGTAGAAAGAATAGCAGAAATAGAGCTGTCACAGTACAACAAAACTTGTGTTTGTGTCACGATGACATATGAAACAACTCAACAAGACAAGGACAAGAAGGCACATTTTTTTGTACAGATTCTTCAATATCATGTTGTGATTAATCAAATGACAATTAAACTTAAACATTTTCCAAGAAAATAATATGCATTGTGTTCTATTTCAACTCGTGTACTTATGATTGAGTCTATTTGGGCTGTATTTAATCTCAAACCAGCCAAATGGCTAAAGCCAAAAATATAGCTAAAATGGGTCAAACAGGACTTATGCCGTTCAAAGGCTATTTTTTTTTTTTTTTTGCATATGTCATCCTAAATCATTTTTGAAAGAAATATTAAAACTATTATACCAATATGTAGATATCTTTTGTAATTGTAATCAACATTTTAATTATTTCGTAAAGGTTGGACACGTACAGACCTCAAAATTCCCTCGGGTTCAAAAGGTGCCCAACACCAAGATGGAGCATCCTTCTTAAAAGGACCCTCAAAAGGGGATTTCGCAGTGCAAGGCTGCCAATATGATGAAGCGATTGAGAAATTTAGCATATAAAAATAAGTATATTAAGTAACAACCAGTATGAGAGATATATCAAATGAAGTTGGGTATCAGGTCACCTTAGATCTCTTCCAGGCAGGACTCAGATACATGTGATTGATTCCAAGAACTTGTCTGTCGATATAACCCACTGCATTACATGGAGGGTCAAGTTTTCCTCTCACATCACAAGTTACCTGAATTTATATATAAAAAGACGTGCAAATAAGCCTCGGAGATTGATCTTGAATACCAAAATTTCTAATTACTTTAACAATAAAGTGTAGCTTCACTGCTAGATTTAAATCTCAATAAAGCATACTGAATGAAGATTTGCGAAAGTGATACATACAGTTAAAATCTTTCCATAATCAGGACTGTTTGTATTGGTTACTGTGAACTGCCAACTTGGGACAAAAGTCCCATAAATAACTGCCAAGTAAACCACGAGCACACAAGCTCCTAACAACCTGAAAATATTACATTCTAACATTGTGGTCAAAATGAGACGTATCAGCAAGATTAGAGGGAGCAAAATGGACGGGTTGGGTAATGGGTCAAAACGGGTAGCTTTTTAGCTCTGGCCTTGTTGGACGAAAAAATTGTTGCCCAAATAAATTCATAAATTATTGTGCTAAATTTGAAAGAAGTTATAATTTCAGATAGTAATACAACTTTTTGAATATAATGGTTCAGGAGGATATATTGTATGAATTAAATTTGCATATTGGACGATTTTCCATCCCTTCAACCCATTTTTTTGCTACAAAATTATATTTTACCGATTCTACGTGTAGATATCAAATGAGATCCAAATTGACTAAATGGGTCAATTTGCCACCTCTAAGCTATATCAAGCAGAAAGAGACAGAGTGGAACAACAAATACCAGTGCCAAACATACAACTTGTATATAGAGAAACGTCCAGGTGGTAGGTCCTTAGCTTGTGCTCCTTGTGTTGCAATTTCCAATATTCCAACAACGAAATATGCAAGTGCGATTCTCTAGAAAAACAAACCATTCGACAAATCAATCTACTTTAGAGAAAGAAGGTCATTAATTATCCACCGAGATATGTTTACGAAAGACTGCATCATGGTTACCTGAAGAATACCAAACCACCTAATATGTTTCATGTCAACACCATAGGAAAGTTTGTCAGGAGCATGTGAGTAACCACCTAGTGACGATACATGAATATTGAAAAGAGTAAGAAAGCTTAATCTGTTCAATAAAAACAAGGATAACACTAAGTACTCCTATGAAAATTTCATACTTTAACAAAGTTGTTCGTCAATAAGGTGAACATGTTTATTTCACATACATACATCCATATGAAACCAAAACTGACCTTGTAGAAGAAGACCCCAAAATATGAGCTTGAGGGTCCTAAGTATCACTTTTCTTGTGGCAATGCGCCTATCTGGTATTCTCTGCAAGATGCAAATATATATACACATATAACTGAATGTATAGAGGAACGAACATGTATTAGATTTATCAGCACACCTTTAAAGCGAGTGCAATGGCCATGCCCACAATGAACAAAAAGAACGGCATGACAAAATCAGCAAGGTTGCAGCCGTTCCAAGGTGCATGCCCAATCACGGGCCATTCTCCTCCAGCATCATCTACCAAAATCATCAACTACAATCATGGTGACCCAAATTAATTCGATACAATTTCTTGAGCAGATATTATTATAGTACGAGATCAACGCAGAAAAGGTGTACAGAATTTGTCTATCAAAAGTATTGATTTATGATACCATCAGACACGATGCAACAAGGGGTACACACTAAGAAGCATGGTTTAGCCCATTGCAAGACTTTCCTCGTTCTAAAACATACTTGTCTTTCCTTAACCATAACTCACTTGCATATAGACCTCCCTTGCAGACTTATAGACATCCTAATCCATATCACCATCTAGGAATTCGGTATAACTTGTGGCTAATGCAGCTATAAATTATTAGGAGCTACTAAAGTCATGACAGTCCTTACGAAACTATTATTAATTTTTTTACTTTTTATTTTTTTTGTCTCGTGCTAAATTAGTAATTTTACATTTACCGGTGGACCTATGTTGTAAGCTTTTATAAAATTTACGGATAGTTAAGATTTTATCAAATAAACATGTTAATAGAATGCTGATGTAGCAACACCTCAGAAGTTGCGCCCTCCATAAAAACAAGAATTGGTACCATATTTGGTCCGTTTCATAATTATCATTATATGAACTAAGACCACATATTTATGGTTGTCCCCTATCTTGATGATGAATATGTTCATCAACTGGCTCAATACTTGAAAAAAAAGAGAGTATCTATTATTATATATACTAAAAAGCATCCGGGGGGCACTGTAGCTACAGTACGGGGCAATTTGCAATTTAGCCCCTGAGGCTTTTGATTCATTACAAAGTTAGTCCTTAACAGTCGTGACTTAACGTTGCAACAAAAAAATAACTTGAGGGACTGTTTCTGTTAAAATATTAAGAAAAAACAGCCCCTATGGTTAAGTTTAATTTTCACCGTTAGTCCTTAAGGACTAAAATTGCAACAAACCGATTGTTTCAGGGACTAAAACCGAAAATACCACTGCTACAGTGCCAAACAGTGCGTAACAGTGTTTGCTACAGTGAAAATCAGTTTGAAATAGTGCGTGTACTGTAGCTAAGAAATTTACAAAAAAGGTCCCTCGCGTTAGCTATAAATCACACCGTTAGTCCCCCGTTATCGTTCTTTTGCAAATTTAGTCCTTAATAAAAAAAATTATGACAAAGACTCCCGTACATAAAATAATAGAGGCCAACGCACTCCCGCGGCAACGCGCGGGTTAACCCGCTAGTTATAGCTATAACCAGAAGTTAGTATACATACTTAGTTCAATTTATACATTAAAAAAGGGTAAACGGATGAGTTTTTCTCTGTTTCATGTAACTCGCGGAGGACAAACATTTTTTCTCACTTAGATGTAAGCGACATCACCGGGTTTATCCCGGGACTAATCCGACCCCTTCAAGGCCACCCCCAAATGTACCCTCCTAACGAGGTTTGAACCCTTGACCTCTTGTAAGGAAACCACTGGTTTTCTAGTTGACCCGGCCGAGCCAGGTTACAATTCAGCCGGGTTTTTCGCTCAAAACCGCCTTCAGGTCACGCGACCGGTTCACGGATCAACCAACCCGGCCAACCCGGGTTTTAAAACACTAAGGGTGTGTTTGGTAAATGGGGCGTTTGGTTGGGGAATTTGAAATTCCGGAATTTTAAATTCTAGAAAATTTAAATTCTTGGGAATCTAAAATTTCGGAATTTAAAATACCTTCGCATATTTGGTTGACAGAAATTTATAAATATTTTTTATTTTTTTAATATAAATTTCATACATATTCTATTTATAAGTTTATAATAAGTTTATAAATTTCTTTTATAAAAGTTTATAAAATTTATAAAAAAATTATAAAAAATTTATAAAAAAGCTTATAAAAAATTATTTTATAAATTTTTTTTTTAAATATTTATAAAAATTTATAAAAAGTTTATAAAAATTTATAAAAAAAGTTTATAAAAAATTCATAAATATTCTATTTAAAAGTTTATAAAAAAACAATAAGAAAAAAAGTTTATAAAAAAATTCCAAGGAAGTTAAAATTGTTTCACTTTTTGGAGGCATTATAATTCTCTCCATTTTGGCAATTCGTGAAATTGTAAATTGCTTCATTTGAGTTACCAAACATGATACTTAAAGGGAATTAAAATGCAAATGCCCCCAATATCCCTCAACCAAACGCCCCCTAAGTATATTTGGGAATTGATCATAATTGTGGCATGGAATGTTTAGCTTTTGACATCTAGAATTGAAAGCTCGTTTGGCAAGGAGCGTTTAGTGTTTTATTTTTCCTAAAAAAAACTACTTTCAAAATGCTACTTGAAGAAGAGTTTAGCTTCTACTTCATTTTATGCTTTATAATCAGTTGTCAAACACTTTTATAGAACAAATTGCTATTGCTCACGGCTACTAACTAGTATTCCCTCCGTCTCAAAATTATCGGGAGACAAAAAAATACACAGTTTAATAAAAGTGGGACCATTACAAATTTCAACCACTCAAATAAAATATTTCTCCGCTAAATTCTCTTTTTATTACTAAAAAAACTTTATAGAATATTCATCCACTAAATTATCTTTTTATTACTAAAAACCGAAAATGAAGAGACATCCAAAAAAAAATGAAATATAGAAAATAATTTCAAGACGGAGGGAGTATTATAAAATATAAATAGCAAGCAGTAAAAGTAAATGAGTATATACCGCAACAGTGAGTCCTCGGAAGATATCTACAGAAGCAACACGCTTTGTTTTATTTTCTTTGGTGTTGACACGTGGCTCCTCCGGCGCCGGAGCTGCGGTGGTGTCTGTGATGTCCAGACGGTGGTCGTTAAGTTTGATGTCAGTCATTTATTTATGGTTGTTAATGATAGAGTGAGAGTGAAGTCAGAAATGATGAAGCTGTACTTCCCGCCCGCCAATATAGTATGTCCATGGTTATCATTCATTCTATCATTATTAGTCAATTTCTTGTCAATTTTTTATCTCTGTCAAATGAATAATATTGATTTTTATATAAAAGACAACTAGTTATAATACCTGTATAGGGTTTTAACAAAAAAAATAATATTTTGTACCAATGCTAAATATTATGTCTTTAAAGATGTTGATATTCCTATTTAAATTTCAGTATTGATATTATAATGTCTACAAGATCGAGTTTAGTTCTGACATAATAAACGTTGATAAAATTAAAATATACTCTAAATTTTTAAAAACGTTTACATATCCTATATAAATAAATAAAGTTCATGAAGAATTGTTATAAGACAATCAATGCTTTTTTCTTTTTTTTCTTCCTCATATTATTAAAGTCTTCCAATTTGATAATTATATTCTCGTTTCAATAATTTAGCTTTATTTAATATTTAAATTTGTTTCCACATTCATTATACTTTTAATATGAAATAAATGAGTCCTTAAGAAACATATATAAGAAAAATGACATCTATAATCTTATGTATATTTATATGTTGGAGTTTAAAACAACATATATTGTATTTTAAGTTATAAATTATAGTGGGTATAAAATATAAGGATGTATTTGTTTAATTTTCAAAGTTATTAAAAGCAGTAAATTACATAAATGAACATCAGTCTTTGTCAATTTTTCAACGTTTAATTCTTGAACTTTTTTTGACAATCGGTCATTAAAGTTTCAAATCGTTCTGAGATCCAAATATTAACGTTTCAATTTCATTACATAAATAGTCATTTGGTTTGAAACTTGGTGACCATTTATGTAACGAAATCGACCGAATCTGAACGATTTGAAACTTCGATGACTATGTATGTCAAAAAAAGTTCATGACCGAATGTGAAAAATAACAAACCATAGTGACCATTTATAATTTACTCTAAAAACATGAAAACTTATAATATTACACTTAACTCTATACAATTTTTAAAAATTAACCACTAAAGTTTTATTAATTACCCCCTCTTTTTTAAAGTTTTGTTTTCACAAATTTAACACCTATATTTTATGTTTTTCTTTTCAACCAAATTCTACACCAAATAAACTAGTAAAATCGATTTAATTTTGACTTTTATTAACCAATCACGTATCCGATTTACGCTTCGTGGAAAAATCAACTCTCCCATTTGTCTAATTTTTTTTTCGATGAGAAGGGTTTTAAAAATATTCTCGAAATGATGTAATTAACTTTTATTATATAAAAGATTATATAAGATTTATATTTTATTAAATCGGTGACACATTTGCATTGATATCCTCAAAAGTTGATTTTTACATGATATAATAGATCATGTTAAACGATCATGAACAAGTTAAATAGATAAATTTTTCTCTCTTTTTTTTTTTTTTAATAAAAATTAAAGGTTTTTCTAAAAGCAACCATTAGGGCTTTTGATAGCAACTAACTTCCACCAAAGTCTTTTCAAATTAGTTGCTATCAAAAAGCCTAAGGGCTGCTTTTAGAAAACCTATCATGTTGATACACACTTATATTTTTTCCCTCTTAAGTTCTTACAATACACACAGAAAAACCTATCATGTTGATGCACACAAAATTTACTAGAAAAAACAAAGAGGAAATCAGACCTACATTACAATGTAGGCAATTTTCTACATTTCCTTTGAAAAAAGTTTTCAAAATGTACAATTCAGTCCCTGCGGTAAGTCCCTGATATATTCTTTCCCCCTGTCTCTACCTTTTTTTTCAAAAAAAATGTAAAGAATTGCCTACATTGTAATGTAGGTATGATTTCCCCAAAAAGAAAATAAATACTATAAGATTTGGATTCTCTCATGTTTAACCCAAGTCATGCTAGAATTAATTAAACATTTAATTAAGAAAAAATTACACGTTTGGTCCTTATGGTTTGCCCAAAATAACAACTTTAGTCCCTAAATCACTTTTATTACACCAGCAGTATCTAATTTTGAAACTATGCACGCTTTTGGTCCCTAAAATGGATGGACGTTTATTTCTCCCGTTATCTCATTAAATCACAAGAGTATACATGTCTTTTCTACTTATCTTTTATAATAAAAGACACCCACCCTCGTTGACTTCTTATTTCCCTCCCATTTCTCAACACTGCTACCCAAATAAACCCAAATCCCAATTAACAAATCCGATCAATTATAAACCCTAGAAATCAAAACCCCCAAATTGATCATCTGAAATTAAATAGATGGTTGGTAATCGTTGGAGAATACGAGAGAAGCATGAAGAAAATGGACCCCAGAAGCATACCAGTAAAGAAACCATGAAAACTAATGTGTTAAATAATTTTTTCATTGACATTACCTTGAAAACATGATATTAATTGTGGTTTTGTTATTGTATTTTCAGAAACACCCTACTATGTTTTCTATGAAAATACATCATACTGGAAAGTTTAAAGACCATGATGAAAGGAGGTATGTTAATGGTTTGGTTGCGTATGTGGATGGATTTGATATGGATGAGTTTTCAGTACATGAGTTGAATGATGTAATGGATGCATTAGGTTATGTCAACGAGGAAGAAGTTATTTACTATCATTATCTGATTCTTGGTATTGATTTAGAATTTGGACTAAGAGCTTTAGGAAATGATGTTGATGTACAAGGTTTAGCTAGGTATACAAAGGACAATAAGTTGATTAAGGTTTATTGTGAACATGATGTATCAAAACTGCTCATTCATTTGATCCCCACAGTTAGAAGCACTGTTGTTATTGAAGAGCTACCCTCTGAAACTCTCATTCCCTCCCCATCCAAAAAAAAGTCCCTATAAAAAAAAATCATGCTGTTAGAATACCATAAACCCTCTACCTCTGCTACTACCACTGCCATTCCCACTCCCACCCCCACCATTGCTACAACTATCGCCATTCCAACTCCCACTCCCATTCCCACTCCCTCCCATTCCCACTCCCACCCCACTCCCACTCCCACTCCCACCAATGCCACTACCAACACACTATTCCTACTCCCAATGATAGTGTACATGAAACTATGGACTCTATTGTTGAAGAACTTTTGAACATGAATGATTATGATTTTGATCCCTTTGATGATAATTTAACTGAAAGGGAGAATGAAAGGGTGAATGAAGGGTCAAGTGTTCATGTGAATGAAAGGGTGAATGAAGGGTCAAGTGTTCATGTGAATGAAAGGGTGAACGAAGGGTCAAGTGTTCGTGTGAATGAAAGGGTGAATGAAGGGCCAAGTGTTCATGTGAATGAAAGGGTGAATTATAATGAGAATTTTGAACCTTTAGAAACATTGGTAGAGCATGATGAACCTTGTGAAACACTGGATGTGGAAGACTCAGATCATGATGATGATAGTAGTACATATGACAGAGATGACTTTGATGATGAAGAGAACAATGTAGAAGAAGTTAATGTTGATATGCATGATTACCATTTTGATATAGATGAAGATGTTGAGTGGGTGAGACATACAGGCAGTGTACAAGAAGATGATTCTGCACCAATAGCAGAAGATGTTGAGGTGGTAGATAATGAAATTCTTGAAAGTGCTTCAGATGAGGAAGAGAATGATATTGAAAAGATTAGGAGAAGGAAGCTTAAAGAAATCCAAAAGGCAAATAAAAATGTAGATACCATTGTGTATAAGCATTTCTTTTATTATGGTCAAACTTTTTCTAGTGTTGCTGAAGTGAAAGAGAGAGTAAGACTGCATTCAATTGAAACTAGAAGAAAGTTGCAGTTGATAAGGAATGATAAGGCTAGGGTTAGGGCAAATTGTATGGGCAAAATTACAGTGTTCACACTTGAAGGTGATGGGCCTAATCAGACTGCAATCAAAAAGAAACCAGCAAAACCCAAAGGCAAAACAGGAGTTGGGCCTAGTAAGCCCAGTAAGAAAGGTATTACTTTAGGAGGTAGAGGCAGGCCCAAACCACTAGCAGAAGATGAATGTCCATGGGTCTTACTAGTGTCTAAGGTTAAGAATACTGAGACTTGGGAAGTTAGAACATATGTAGACAACCACAAGTGCCTTCAATCAAGAGAAATAAAGGCTTGCACTGCCCAATTCTTGTCTAAGGGTATCATTGACAAAATTGAGAAAAACCCAGATGTTCCAACAAGAGCTCTTCAAGACCAATTGCAGAAGCAATATGAGGTTGGTGTGTCAAGGATGAAAGCTTTTAGGGCTAAAACCACTGCACTTAATCAAGTTAAGGGAGATTACAGTGTATAATATACAATGTTGAGGGATTACTGTTTAGAGTTGAGAAGGGCAAATCTTGATACAAATGTTAGGATTGAAGTTGAAAGAGACACAGATCTTGAACTAGAAACAAGAGTTTTCAAGAGGATCTACATATGTTTAGGTCCATTAAAGAAAGGTTTCAAAGAATGTGGAAGATCTATTAGGCCTTGATGGTGCATTCATGAAGGGACCATATCCTGAACAGCTTCTGACTGCTGTGGGATTGGATGCCAACAATGGCATATATCCAGTAGCATATGCAATTGTGGAGAAAGAAACAACCAGTTCTTGGACTTGGTTTTTGGAGTGTCTAGGTGATGATCTAGATCTTAGCAGGGAATCTAACTACACTTTTATAAGTGATAGGCAAAAGGTAAACATTTGAATTTTTATTTCAACTATGGTCCCTATTCAGGGAATCTAAATACACATTTAATATTCTAACATTTGTCTATTTCCTATAGGGCCTCATACCTGCAATGGCTAAGGTATTTCCTAGTGCAGAGCACAGGTTTTGCCTTAGGCATATACATGAAAATATGAAGCTCAAGTGGAATGGACAAGCATATAAAGATCGCTTTGAAATGTGCTACTGCAACAACAGATATTTCATTTTGATCATGCAATGGAGGAGTGAAGAAGTTTAATAAGGATGCATTTGAATGGTTAGCAAAAATTACTGCTGATTCTTGGTCCAGATCCCATTTTTCAAGTGCCCCAAAGAAAAAGAAAGCTGCTGATGGAAGTGGGACCTCAAAAAAGAAAGCTACAGGTGGTGGTAAAGGACCACAAAAGAAAAAAAAGAATGGAAAAGAGGTGTTAGTGTGATGTATGTTTAGTACTGGTGTTGCTATGTATCTTTTAGTGTCTGTTTATGTACTCAACTTTTGGTTTATGCTATGTAAGTTTAGTGTCTGTTTGCGTACTGATTAAGTTTGACTTGCATTAGTCAAACTTGTTTTACTTAATGTATTCACTTTCAGTATATCAATTATGTCTTGACATATCTGTCTTGTAGTATGGTAACTTCACTTGAAGTATTGACTATTAGTAGTCAAAATGGTTTTAGACAACAAAGTTAATGTTGACTTTTTAAGTCAAACAAAAGGCAAAACATAACATCAAGTGCACCATTGTAGAAAAATTATACTAAATACATGTCACAAAACAAATCTTACATTAACCCAAAAGACAATACAAAGAAAACCTAACCAACAACCATCTTACAACAACCATACTTGACCCAAAACATATCTTACAAATCTAATCTAAAACATTCATTAACCCAATAGGTAAATGACCACAACACAGAGAAAACCTAACCAACTAAACATCAAATACATCTTGGTCTTTCTAAGTTCCCTTGTCAATTCTTCAATGGCAGTTTCATGCCTATTCCTAGCCCTTAACAATCCAGGTATAATTTGTACAAAGACGATCACACATTGGTGGATCAACCAATCAATCCACCCACATCGTGATCCCTGTTTGGGCAATCAGAGAAAGCGCCGACTGGGTGAGACACGCCCAAGAAGTCTTGACTATGCAAACTCGTCCACATCTGCAGAAAACCATGATTGAGGATGATTTTGGGTGTTCTATGATTTTAATTTGGTATGCGAGATCTAGGGTTTTTAATTGGGAATGCGAGTTTGGAGGGTTTTAATTTGGGTGTTCTTGGTTAACTGGTTTTATTTTCGGCGGGAGGTTCGATAATAAATAGGGTGGGAAAGTGAGTGACAAATAAAAAATTATACGATACCCTCATGATTTAATGAGATAACGGAGAATGAAACGTCCATTCATTTTAGGGACCAAAAGCGCGTAGTTTCAAAATTAGATCTTCTTGGTGTAATAAAAGTGACTTAGGACTAAAGTTGTTATTTTAAGAAACCATAAGGACCAAACGTGTAATTTTTTCTTTAATTAAATCATCCATATGGACCATATTTTCTCATTTAAATAAAATATTTAATTATTTATGTAATTTGCCATCGTTAAAATGATGTAATATATCCATTTTAACTTTAGAAGATCTCAATCTCTATATTTATAACACTCGTTAGGTATAGGGGTATTAAAATGTTTATGGTTGAGGTATTTGGATTTCGATAAGAAAAATGATGCCTAAATATTTTGCTTAAACAAAACTCGCCACACTTGTCCACTTTATACAAACCAAAACGTCACTTTAACTCCACTCATCTCAACCCAATATATGAATCCGTATCGAGTTCCGCTAACAAACCATCGAGTTCCATTAACAAACCAAACGGACCCTTAATAGACTTGAACTTCTTTTCTTTCTTTTTTGTTCATTTTAACCGGTGATTGAAATGCGCGGGTTGAATAAACCCTGATTTCACATTCGACTGCTTCTACATCGCATGAAGTTTTATTTGAAAATTACTCTACCACACACTAAAACAACTATGTTAACTGATTCCAAACGATCTAATATCTACAATGACCTTTTGGTTTTGATAAGATAATCACATAATTACTTTCAAAACACATCTCCAAACACACCTAATTTTAATTCTCCAATAAGACTCCATATGAGATTCTCTTTTCTCATAGACAATATTCCATAAATTTTCCAATCAGTATAAAAAACAAACTGAAACCGCAATTAACTTGGATTTACAACAGACTAATAGATACTTCATACTCCAACCGTTTCAAGACCAACAGTTTGGAACCATAATGTCTACATCCCAAAGACGTACCAACGAAACATTACACGCCCCCAACAATAAAAGAAACAGCTAACAGGGCTTTAGGCTTCAGGCTTCATCCAGTCGCATAAACTGTCAAATATCACCCACGACCACGACCTCCACCTGAAACAAAAAACAAACCCTCTTTTAATGATATCTTGAAATGGTCATTACAAAATGTTAACTCAGTAAAAGCACAAGAATGTAAAGAACCTTCAAAAAGTCAAAATTTACCTCTATTGCCACTGGGGTTCCCAGCATAGCCGCCTCCTTGGCTCCTACCTCTACCACCTTCATCCATGCCGCCACGTCCCCTCATACCACCTTTAGCTTGCCCCCTACCACCTCCAATATCATCCCTACCACCTCTTCCCCTTCCACGTCCTCCTACACCTGGTGGCTTTCTATCTGTGCTCAAAACAATCAATAAACAACCAATTAAAAAAATCGGACGAACGTTTTCTTATGGTAGCAAAAACTTAAGCACACGTAGACTGTAAAGACACTGCTTTTTGTTATAATTTAGTGAGATTCATCTGAAGCAAATTGCTGTTCCCTTTTAGCTGTAGACTCTTTTGACCCTGATATCATTTTCTCTTCAAACTAAAAAGTAACAGAAGAGTTGGAAGGACGGATCATACCCATTCGGTTCTTGGTTTCTTCCTGAACCTTGTCAATCACCTGGTGAAAGTAAAAACAAGACAAATAAGCCAATGTTTATTGAAGGTATACAAAGAGCTATGCATGATCTTTAGGGGACAAACTGTAATTGCCACAAATTCTTCTCTGATAAAAATTGTATTACTAACCAAGTAACCAAAGAATATAACAACCTAACCAAGAAAGGAATATGTACTAAAACCTTTACAATGTGACAGAACAACAGCAAGACAGTACTGATGTCTTTATTACCCTTAAGTAAGTGAAACTGTTGATACTGTACATTCAAATTGTGCCTTTATAGGACGGGTCAGGTTGGTTCGATTGTGTCCATGTTCTTATTTTTTTTATAAAAATTGATTAATGTGTTAAAAACAAAACTAAATCAAACGAGACCTCTACCACAGCTTGAGATCCCCTCCTTTTTATAAAGTAGAATAAGATAAATAGGTATGACAAAATCTTTCTACTTGGTACAAAAACTAATAATAATAACACATCGCCTGATTTAAATCTGGTCAGCTAGGAACCTATCTCTGTTTTATCATCAGTGAGATGCGCTTCAACATAGGATGTAAACTGTAACTTGCACATGCATGGATGGAGAGGTAACAAATAAAATGTTTCAACTCCAACAGCTAGCACAAGTTACTCGAACAATCCTATGGAGCACATCAAGGTCTGATTTGGCTAAGTTACATCATTCCAGACAGGCATACACAAAAAACAGCTACACTCTTCAGCCAAAAGTAGCTATATAAGATACTGATGACATGCATTGCAAAACATAAAAAGAAAATAGTATTTGAGAAAAAAGATTGAGCAAAGTTAAAACGAGCATCCTATACTTCGACAAAAACTACAAAGTGAAAGTAGCGTCATTAAATATACAAAACTTAAAGTATACCTCGTCTGGCACACGAAGATACTTTATAGTGTTTCCACGGATGTAGCATTCAGGCATCCTCCAGAACCTATCACCATCCTGTCGACACGTTTAAAAGCTCATTAGTCCTTATTCCTTTAAACAACGAAATCTTATCAATCATGTGCTTGTACAGTATAGTAATAAACAGCTTAGTAGATAAAAGTACCTTTGAGGTACAAATAACTTCACGAAGATGGATATTCATCCAGGTGTCACAGTTGACTAAATGCCCATTGTATGTTTCACCATTTTTCAGCTCCACGAGCTGTCAAAAAAAAAGTAATTGAACTAAATACACAAACAAATGGATAGCATTTCACAACAAGAAACACTCAAATAAAAAGATACTAATAATTGTAAAAGCCGAAAGTAGCATCATACTTATTACATTCAAGCTTAGTATAATGACTTCTCCGAGTTTAAAGCTCCAATAATAACTTATTAAATAAAAAAGTGCATTTTAGTCGTCTTATGTTACTTCTTATTCTTTAATT
The DNA here is from genome assembly GCA_022545495.1 of Chrysanthemum lavandulifolium. Lineage (NCBI taxonomy): Eukaryota > Viridiplantae > Streptophyta > Magnoliopsida > Asterales > Asteraceae > Chrysanthemum > Chrysanthemum lavandulifolium. Next base: position 203,708,492 of record CM040238.1, read on the forward strand.
TACAAACCAGTACACGTAATTAGTCTTCAAGAAGAATTCCGATAACCATATCAAACCTTAAAACAGGTGCTGCAAAACTAACTTCCGCGCCAAACGTGGTATACCTTTCCCAAATATGCTAATTGCGCTAACTATTAACGAGTATTTCCATTATTTTACACACTTGCATTAATCAAAGCACAAACTAATACAACCAACGAAAACGTCAAAAGACGCTAACCGAGCCTATCGCAACCGTAAACAGTACTAATCAAATCAAATTCACATACCACAAAACAGTAAACAACAGTAAAATCACAAAACCCTAAATTAACATAAAAAAAATATATATATAGATAAAAACTCACCATAGGATGCCCTTGTGATGTCTTGAGCAAAGATAACGGAAGCTGAAACCATTAAAAAAAAAAACTCAAATTAATAATTAAAACGAAACCCTAAAAATTGATATAAAAAGTTAGAGTAGCTTACCATTGTGATATATGTAGATCTGTGAGAGTGATGGATTAATTGTTTATGGTGATGGTTATAAGGATCTAGATCTATTTATTTATTTATATATGATGATTTTGAATTTAATTAGTAAAAAGAATTTCAAGTCTGATTGGAGCGGAGGGTTTTGCAAGGGTTTTTATTGAATTTTTCTGACCTAACTTTGGAGTTTTGTTTTGCTCCCTTGTGGTCTTTTTAACTTGTCAAGTTTTCTGTCCAGGTTCTCAAGTTTTTTGAGTAAACAAAAGTAAAGAAATATTGTACTAATTTTTTGAGAAAATATTTTACTTCATAATCAATCAAATCATTTTTCTATTTTAGACTTTTTTCTTTTCTTTGTCTCTTTAAATAATACTCAAGAACATAAATTTTTGTTTCACTTCATTTTTTTACTTTCATTTCTTAGGTGATAATCGAGAACATAATGTAAGATGTGGAACACGTTTAAAAGACACTAAGAGAGATTAAAAAAAAATATCTTTTATTAAACACTTAGGTTATTTTATCTTCAAATACTTGTTTCAGGAAGTTTAGGAATTTACTGACCCAACAGTCTCTCCCTATTTGGATATAAACATAGCCTAAGTGTTTCTAAGTTCAGTGTGGGTGAGCAAAAGTCTTCTTCTCACACTGAAGATTCTACAAAGTAAGTAAAGGACACTAAATAACATAAAGCATCATTGTTTATTAAAAGTATATTACATTGTCCTAGAGTTACAATGAGAAAATAAAGGATAGTGGTGGTGCAATTAGATGTAATTTAATCCAACCGGTATCCAAGGCTTCAAGCTTTGTTTTGACTTGACTTTCTCTCGATCGGGGTGTGCATTAATCTTGATCCTCGTGTCGTGATCGAACCTTATATTTTATGGACTTTGAATATGGGCGGCCATCACCAAAAAGCCAACCATTGCTTCAATTCCTGCTAAGTCTATGTCGCTCCACCTTTGGAAGACTGGATCGCCAAATTCATCAGTAAAGAATAGACCTCTCTCAGGTTGTTCGATGGCTAGGTGGTTCACAAATATAACTATTTCAGGGAGGGCTCTATTGCAGTCTAAGCCATGAATCTTGACCTCTGGTTCACGCTCAAAGGTCTTCCTCTTTCTTCTAGAGGCCTGAGAGGGGCAGGTTGATTCACCGGGGCTGGAAGAAGAGATTGGATGCCAAGATCTTCAAGCATTTTCTTCAGTCTTTCGTATATCTTGCTTAGTGAGTCCATGAGATCTTTGACAATTGTATTATTCTTCTTCATGATGACGGGTCCCAGTTCATCCATTTTAGTGATTCCAAAGTCAGAAAACTTAAATGGATCATGAACCTCGAAGGTTCTCTTATCACTTCCTCTATAGACACTGAGGACTGCAGGCTTGGTGTTAGGATGAATCCAGATATCAGAAATAGTTTTAGGCCTCTTTCTGCTTGTCATTACCCAATTGTAATGATCAATCCTTTTTTCTCTCAGTTTAGTCATCCTCTTTTCCTTTTCATCATTTTTCTTCTTAAAGACAAGTAGTTCAGCATCCTGAGCCTTTGTGAACTTTTCACCGGCTTGTCTTCCTGCCAGTGCCTTAAGATCAATTATAAGCTTTTCAACTTCTTCATTCACAACCTTGATCAGGGCAGCTTTGCTTATCCTTTCTTCCTCAGTTGCTTCCTTTGTCAGTTCTTCCTTTGCAAGATGAGCATTTGTTTCTTCCGCAGTAATGTGATATAGTTTGTTGTTGATTACATGAGGTATCCTGATATGTTCATCAGGATCCTGTCTGACTATTCTGGAAGCAGATATCAGTTGAGTTTGTTGCTCAGGCTCAGGTGTTATAAGAATGCTTTTGCCTTTGTCTTGAGGAGGAACTGATGATGATGGTGTTGTTGCAGTAAGTTGGACTTGTAAGATTGGAACAACTGGCGTTGGCTCCCCCTCAGTGTGAGAAGGAGCTGGTTCACTTGTATATGCTTCAGTGACTTTCTCCCTCTCAATTGTTGCTTGGAACTCGGTGAGAGCAAGAGTTGGCTCGGGTACTGAAGTTGAGGGAGCAGTTTGACCCTTGAATTCTTGATAGATTTCAGATACCATGGACTTGATATATGAAGTGTCCTTCTGAAGACCAGTGAATTAGACCTCAAGATTGGCCTGAGAGGTCTCAAAAGCTGTCATTCTAGGCCCAAGATTCCAAGCCATAGAATTTGAAGACTTAGCCAGATCTACCACATTCTTTTCCAACAAATTGAGAGAGGACTTGATCTCATCTACAGATGAACTGAGACCCTGAACATTTGAGTTTTTCAACATTTGAATGAGTTTTGTGAGGCTTGATATAATAAGTGTCAGTAGCCTCAAGAAATTTCTTGTTCAGTACAAGGTTATCTTTGACAGCTTCTGTGATTGTGTCAAGTTTGGTGTGAGCATCCTTAAAGGATTTAAGAAACTTCTTCAAATGATCATCAGGGTATGAAGAGAATTGTACATATTTTCCCTTTGTTCACCATTATCGTCAAAATTTTCAACCACAAAAGCCTTGAGGTTAGCATAGCTAGCAACAACTTCCACATGCCGATCCCATAGTTCATCAGTAACACCATCATAAAGTCTCTGAGTAGCCTTCTTCAAGTACTTGACCAGTTGTATTTCAGTAAGGGGAAGAACATTATCATATTTCCTCAGTTCTTCAGGGCAAGAAGATGCTACATAGTCAGAAGAATCATCATTATCTTGAAAGGGTGACTCTTCAAGCTCTTTTAGAGGTGACTGATGCTCTTGTTCAGTGGATTGAACATCAGTGTCCATGTCATCACCAGTAGCAAGAACTTCCTCCTCACTTTCTATCTCAAGCTCTTCATCGGATTGTAGAAAAGCCTGAACATCTGCCACGGAGAGAAAACCAGAGGGGCTTATGGGTTCCGTGTCAGCGGGTGGTTTTTGTCCCCCTGAGTCTTTGTACCCCAAGGACCCTTCAGACACTAATGGGTGTTTCCCAGTGTCATCACTAGGATCAGTGGATTTTGTTGTGAGTTCCATATCAGCGGGGGTATATTTCCCTTAGAGTCTTTGTCCCTCTGTGTCCCTTTAAGCACTGGTGGGAGTTTCCCAGTACCATCACTAGGGACGGTGGAAGTGAGATCCCTGTTAGTGGGTTGTTTGTTTCCCCCTGAGTCTTTGGGATCAGTTTTTGTGCCCTCAGACAAAAGCTTTGATTTGCGAATGTCCTCATCAAGCGAAGTGCAAGGCGCTCCCCTACCAGCGGGTTGTTTGTTTCCCTATGGATCTTGGGGAGTAGTAGTTGGGACCAAAGGAACTGATTGTGATGTATCAGTGTCCTTCGTGGTCACCAGGGGTGTTGTTGCTTGGTTGCCCAAGGGTGTCTTATCAGTCTGGGGTCTTTTTGGCCTTTTGGGCTGTGTTCCAGAAGCTTTAGAGCCCTGGGAATTGGGTTTGGTTTTAGTCCCAATATGATTCTTCCTCTTTTTCTTTTTAGAAGCAGGGTTTGGAGACACTGAGTCCCTCTGGTTATTTACAGCAACCATATGGGCCGTCAATTCTATTTCAGGGACTAAGGATGGGACCCTTGTTGATGACTTATTGCACATACAACAGGTCTACTGGGCTTAGCTTATGCTATACGAATTCTAGGCCCAAGCCCAACAACAAAACAACCACAAGTACTGGATCGACAGTAAGCCCAATAGCAAAGTTGGCTACGGTCCGGGCTCAAAGACGCACGCAGAATGCCTAGCCGATCAAACCTATGGTAACAGAAAGCGTTTTGTGTCCGCATCCGCGATTACTACGGAACCTTGCCCAACAAGGGTCCCACTCCGACCACTAACTTTTATATGTGAGTTGTTAGAAAACCCTAGCATGGAGCCTCGCCTATAAAAGGGGTTTTAACCCTCTCACAAGGTACAACTTTCTCTCTCATAATAACACACACATCCTTATTATCTCTTACAAGAATGTATACTTACTCTCACGCTGGAGCTTAATCGTGGGGTCCGTCCCCACGGTAAGGCTAACGGTTTACTTTCACTTGTGCAAGGATTCAATAAATCACTTGGATTAGTACAAACTTAGCCCATCAACAGCTTTTTGGTCCAACCCAACACACATCATATACACTTATCCTAACCCGTCACACTTTTTGTACTAACACTTGTGTTAATACAAATATTGTCCTAAAACGTTATTCATATTTTATGATCTTTACCTTTTTTGTTAATGACAAAAGTAAATTTCATTTTTGTAAAGTATAAAGCTTGTCAAGATTAATAGACATTAAAACAAGCTTTCCTTAAATAAATTCTTCATCACTTAAGCATTTACATCTTATCACATTTTGATTAAGCTATATATCAGTTAACATTGATATCTTTCTAAACCACAATGTGCATCAACATTTGTAGAACAAGTATGTTTTAGTTTCTTAAACATAACATTACATATGTATTTACTTTTAACATATTAATTCTAAAAGTAGAAAACAGCATATTACATCATGGCTTGCATCATATTGGAAATCTTTAAGAAGATTTCATAGAATATTTTTTTTAGATTTGTACTCTACATATCTTACATGATCTTTGTTAGATTTGGGTGATCTTGAAAAGAATTTTGTAATCTTTACTGTCAGACCGATGGAACTTTGGCCTATAAATAGCAAGCCAACCCAAGTTGTTTTCTCATCTCTTTTTAGCATAAAACACATACATTCTCTCATTCTATTACATCTAACTCAATTTCATTTCATTCTAGTGATCATCTTTTGTAGCAAAGAAGATCAAGGCATAATCCAGCTTCAACAAATAGTTGGAAGGCTTGTTTATTTTGTTGTTGTGTGATCTAGTATTTTTCATACATCATTGTTGTACCAAACCATCTTAAACCTCTGAGTGTGAATGGTTAGTATTTAAATCTTCAAAATACATAGTGTGTGGGACTAGTTGTATCCTTGTAAAAGAACTCGACATCTAGCTTTGTGTCGGAAATATTGTGTAAGCGACGTGTAAAGGTTTTCTCCGCCGGTTAAAGGAGCTTGTTGATTAGTGAAGATAACTCTCGAGTTGGAGACTCGGGGAGTGGAGTAGGGAAAGGAAAAAGAGTCTTTGTAGACCGAACCACTATAAACAACTTTGTCGTTGTTTGATTGTTTCTTTCCTTACTTACTTATTATATATTGCTTGCATATTATTTATTCTTCACTAACATATCTTTGATCAATATCAATCAATCTTACAATAAAGTTTCAAATAAAGATTTTAAACGGTAAAACTATTCAACCCCCCTTCTAGTTTTCCACAATGGATACCAGAGCCTCGTTGCTCAAGAATTTCTAAAATATATTGTATTTTATAAACTTGAAACGATCCATGGATTTCGAAAACTTTAAAGAAGGGCAATATATGCAAAGACCACCACTCTTTGAAACCAATGAATTTATCTATTGGAAAAACCGTTTTGAAAAATATGTAAAATCAAAAGATATAGATCTTTGGTTTGTTATTACTAAAGGTGATTTTAATCCTACAACAAAAGATATTTCAAGTGATAAACAAAAAAAATTAATAGCTAAAAATAATGAAGCTAAAATGATGCTTTATAATGCTTCGCCTAGAAAAGAATATGAAAGAATTTTTATGTGTGAAACCGCCAAAGATATTTGGGAATCTTTAATTATTACACATCAAGGGAATTCACAAGTCAAGGATAACAAAAATTGATCTTCTTGTTCAACAATGTGAACAATTTGTTATCCCTGAAGATGAAACCATTGATTGTGGATTTGCTCGCTTTAATACTATTGTTACTTCTCTTAAAGCACTTGATGAATCTTTTCGTAGTAAGAACTTTGTCAGGAAATTTCTTAGAGCACTCCATCCGAAGTGGAGAGCAAAAGTGACGGCTATTGAGGAATCAAAAGATCTCTCAATAATATCACTTGACTAGCTAATAAGAAATCTCAAAGTACACGAAATGGTGATGGAGAAAGATTCGGAGATCATCAAAGGAAAAAGAGAGAAAGTCAAATCCGTTGCTCTAAAGGCAAGAGCGGAATCTAGTGATGATGAAGAATCTTGCTCGGATAGTGAAGACGAGGAGTATGCCATGGCCGTAAGAGATTTCAAAAAGCTTTTTAGAAGAAGAGGAAAGTTCGTAAGGCAACCCCGAGATGAAAAGAAGTCATTCCGGAAAGACCGTGATGACAAAAAGGGAAAAGGTGAAAGGAAGTGTTTTAGATGCGGTGATACAAGTCATCTAATAGGAGATTGCCTCAAGCCACCTAAAAGCAAAACTCAACAAGCTTTTGTAAGCGGTGCTTGGAGTGAAAGTGATAATGACGAAGAATCAAGTAAGGATGAGATCGCTCTCATGGCACATGAATCAAACGAGGTACATTCCGACTCATCTTACTCTTCTATTGATGATGACACTTTGCAAAAACAATATAATTAATTGTGTGAGCTTAGCTTAAAAATCATAAATAAAAACGAGTTTTTAAAGACCAAAAAGGAATTTTTAGAAAACGAAGTTTATGAGCTAAAAGAAAAGGCAAAACGATTAGAAAAAAGGCAAGTCTAATGACGATGGTTGTAAATCATGTCAAGAGCTTAGTCTTGAAATAGAAAAGCTAAAACTCACACAAGAAGTTCTCATCGAACATAATTCTAAATTTAAAAAATTTAACAAAAACATTTCTTGTGCCGATGAAATAGTAAGAATTCAAAAAGTACCGAAAATACAAGTGGATTAGGTTTTAATGAAGTAATGATTCCAAGTAGTCAAACCAAAACGGACGAAAAAGACAAACAAACTGTCACAATTGCAACAATACAACACGGACCAGACGGACCCAAAATTTTGGTTTCGTCCGTTGAAAAAAAATGGTTTCGTGGTGTCTGCAGTAGGACAACAGGTTTGCAAAACAGACCGTAGTGAATTTGTCAAGGTAACTAAGAAATCTAAGGATGTTGTTGAAATAAAACCTGTTGTTACATTAGGAGTAAGACTTGCTAAAAATGAATTTAGATCTAAAACTACTCAACAACGGCCTAAAACACCTTTTGCCAAACGCCCCTTTCCCAAGAGAAACTATAACATATAACCTAACTATCAACATACCGGTTGGAATCAAAACTACCCTAAACCATATCAAACTCCTAATTACATGACATGGATCTCTTACCAATCATTTCCATACATGAACCAAGTAAATGGTATGTTTAACCCAAACGGACGCATGAGATATTGGGGACCAAATGCTTGAGTTATTTGTGTCATAGGTATGTGATGCAGGTTTTACTGACCAGGTTTTAATATTTATAATTACTCGTTATACCTATGGTCTACCCTAATGCACTAACGGGCAGTGTACCCGGTCGTGTGTAGTGTAGTATTTGGTAAAACCGAGGTCGTCCCAAGAGCTATGTGTGTGGATTTATACTAAGTCTAGGTGTCACAGATTTAAAGATGGTTTTGATATTGAATTAATTAATTAACTACTAAAGCAAATAAAGGCAAAGATGTGATCAATAGAGGAGAGTGGTGCTAACCTAGTTACTCATCCTAACTAGTAGTGTTTACGTCTAATTACTTCCAATTACTTCGGTGGGGTCAAAGTCGAGAGGACAACATTTGGTCGGTTAAGCCTAACTTATCAAGAAAGAGCCACCACCGGAGAAGTCAGTGTCCCTCATAAGTCCGCTTGTTCACGGTGCCTTAAGCCAAGTCATTAAGTTCCACTACATGCTAGATTTATAATAGTGAGTGTCCGGGCTAGCATCTTAGATACTCACCCCTAATTCTTAACTTCATCCAAACGGTAGGTGATCGGTTGGTCAAATCGCACAAGTAGAAAGGGTCGTTAGTTGGTCATATCTTACCCTTCCTATCTCGCCTACTCACTTAGGGTCATTGGTCATATCTCCCAAGCAACTAGCCTCACCGCCATTCAAAACTAAAACAAGGGTAGCTACCAATAAACTATGCGTGCATACACTTAGCAATAATTATCTGGAAGCAATGTAAACGCAAAACAAAACAATTAAGGAATTATAACTAGGCCAAGCACCAAGAGGTGCTTAGCCGCTCATATTAACCATACAAATCAATTCAATGTTTAATGTTACGAAATATATGAATCGAAAGTAAAGAAAAGATAAAAGCTAATGCTTATCGTAGGGAGTGATTTCTCCGCGGAGATAGCTCGTATGCTCCTCTAGATCCGCCTTTGGCTTCTTCTCACTCTCTCGATTGTTGTGTGTGAAATGAGATGATTTGAAATGCCGGAAATCGTGGGGTATTTATAAGCGGATCTTGGTTATGGCGTAACTAATAAAATAGTTACGCCAGAACATATAACTTCTTCGTGAATTGCACTAGAATCTTGGGTGCGGTAACCTCGGGGAAGGGTTACGCCAGTATCTTCAATAAATCTTTGGTTACGCGTGGTTGATGCATGAGTTACGGCGTAATTATCGCGCGCGGATCCTCATTTGACCTAATATGGTTACGACGTAATCTTTGGAGAGTTACGCGTAATCTTCGATAAGTTGGTTTTCGAGTCATGCTTTAGTTACGCAGAATGTGAGAGAGAGTTACGCCGTAACTTCTTCAAAGTGAGCATACTATGACAAATCTTTAATAAACTCTTAAATTCCACGTCTCTTTAGCTCCAATGCTCGTAATTTCCCTGAAAGTGAAATATAATAGAAAACAAGCGTAAATCCATATAAATGATATAAATTACAAGCATTATCGGGGGAAATTGACACTAAATATTCAGGATAATTTGATGTTATCAGTATGCTTGAAAGTTGGCTTAGAACCTGATGAATGGATAAAAGATAGTGGATGCTCACGACACATGACGGGAAACAAAAGCCTCTTCTCAACATACCAAGAGTATGACGGAGGTAATGTTACTTTTGGTAGCAATCTCAAAAGCAAAATCATTGGCAAATGTACGATCGCTCATAACTCCTTAACTATTAAAAATTTTGCTCATGTTGATAGATTATGATTCAATCTACTTAGTACTAGTCAGCTATGTGATAAAAAGTATAAAGTACTATTTGAATAAAATGATAGTAAAATACCAAAAGATGGTATCACCATAGCTAAAGGAGTTAGGAAAAATAACATATATGTCATGAAAATAGATAGAACATCTAAAGACAAACTTTGCCTAACAACCTTAGATGATAACTCTATTCTTTGGCATAGACGCTTAAGTCAAGCTAATGTGAGACTCATTCAAAACCTATCCTCAAAAGATTTAGTTAGAAACCTAGCTAAATTGAAATATGACCAACACTTTTGTGATGCTTGCAAAATTGGTAAACAAATTCATAGTAGCCATAAGGCTAAAAATATGGTTTCCACATCTAAGTGTCTAGAGCTTTTGCATATGGACTTGTTTGGTCCATCCGCTATAAGAAGTTATGGAGGCAACCTCTACACTTTGGTCATAGTAGATGATTACTCAAGGTTCACTTGGACAATATTTTTAAAAACTAAAAACGAAGCCTTTGATAAATTTGAAATACTTAGTAAGAAAATTCAAAATCAACTAGGTGTTAACATTGTGTCAATCCGAACGAATCATGGTCGCGAGTTTGACAATGAAACACAATTTGGAAACTTTTGTGATACAATTGGTATAACACATAAATTTTCGGCTCATCGAACACCCCAATCTAATGGTGTTGTAGAACGTAAGAATAAAACTATTCAAGAAATGAGTAGAATAATTGATAACTTCAAATTATCCTGAATATTAAGTGTCAATTTCCCCCGATAATGCTTGTAATTTATATCATTTATATGGATTTACATTTTTTTTCCATTATATTCCACTTTCAGGTAAATTACGACCATTGGAGCTAAAGAGACGCGAAATTGGAGAATTATTAATGATTTATCATAGTATCCTCACTTTGAAAAAGTTACGGCGTAACTCATCTCTCACATTACGCCGTAACTAAAGCGTGACTCAGAAAGCCAACTTATCAGAAGATTACGGCGTAACTCTCTCAAAAGATTACGACGTAACTATATTAGGTCAAATGAGGTTCCGCGCCACTGATAATTACGCCGTAACTCGTGCATAAACTATGGTGTAACCAAGAATTATTGAAGATACGGCGTAACCACTTCTAAGGTTACGCCGTAACCAGCAGATCTAGTGCAATTTACGAAGAATTAGGTGATTACGGCGCAACTATTTTATTAGTTACGCCGTAACCAAGATCCGGCCTATAAATACCCCACGATTTTCAGAATTTCAAATCATCCCATTTCACACACCACAACCAAAAAATGTGGGAAGAAGCCAAAGGCAGGTCTAGAGGAGCATACGGAGCTATCTCCAAGGGAGAAATCACTCCCCTACGATAAGCGTTAGCATTTTATCTTTTCTTTACTTTCAATTCATGTATTTCGTGACATTAAATATTGAATTGATTTGTATGGTTAATATGAGCGCTAAGCACCTCTTGGTGCTTGCCTAGTTATGATTCCTAATTGTTTTGTTTGCGTTTACATTACTCCGTATAATTATTTCTAAGTGTATGCATGCATAGTTTATTGGTAGCTACCCTTTTGGTAGTTTTGAATGGCGGTGAGGCTAGTTGCTTAGAGATATGACCAACTAACCCTAAGTGAGTAGATCGGGCGGGAAGGGTAAGATATGACCAACCGACGACCACTTTCTACTTGTGTGATTTGACCAACGATCACCTACCGTTTGATGAACTTAATAATTAGGGGTGAGTGTCTAAGATGCTAGCGCCCGCACTCACTATTATAAGTCTAGCATGTAGCGGAACTTAATGACTTGGCTTAGGGGACCAGGAACAACTGGACTTATGAGGGGACACCTTACTTCTCCAGTGGTGGCATCTTTGCTGATAGGTGATAAGATCGTTTATAAGCTCATCTAGGGATCAATAACAAAGACTAATAACATGCACATCGGAATAAAGTGATCAATTCTTTGTTATTTAACAAGGTTTTCATCATCATCTCTAACTAAACAATAACTACTAATCTGCTAATCGACTAACTAACTAACTATCCCTAGGCGTTTATACACTACGCCTAGGTTACACACACACTTTTACTAATGGTGTTCACATCTTGACACACTAAAAATCTAATTCCCTGCCTCTCTTTATATACTAGAGAGTCTAGGGTTACAATTGACTACTAGGGACTAAATAATAAAGTCTTCTTTAACAAGTAAGTCCTTTGTCTTTCTTTGTCTTCATAAGTCCTTCATCTTTCATATTTTGTCATAATAAACTCAAATATAATTCCTAACAATCTTCCCCTAGTTGATAATGACAAAACCAAATAAGCACTAACTTCCCCTAAAGTTAATATGTCATGAAAGATAAGAACTTCCCCTTAAATATGCAATCACCAAGAATCTTCAAGTTGCAAACCGTCTTTGTCGCCTTTCTTCCCCTTTTTGTCATAATCCAATAGGAGAAGCTAAGTAGAAGCAACTTTGATTCCAACCACCACAAACCAATATCATACGACTAATCCATCCTTCTAATGCCTCAAGATACCCGCCATGAAGATCACCAAAAAGCTTGCGAAAATGAAATTAAGGCAAAAGAAATCTGAACCATGAGTATAAATACGAACAAGTAGTAGTAAAAATCTTCCCCTCGAATGATGCATGTAAATAACCATAAGAACTTGTCGAATAACTAACCACCATGATCACAAATACGTTGTAGTTCCAGCCATGAAGAACATAGTACGTCTCAAAATACTAATAAAGATGACTATAATCGTATTTGAAACCAAGTTGTAGTAACATGAAGAATAGTTCAAAGGTATACCAATTTTTCCAATCATCGTCAAAGTCCAAATAAGTATAACAATATCTAAGATCTTGAACTTTGAAATCAACCAAACTTTCGTGTGTGTATAACAACCAAATCCGAAAACCAAATCCAAAACTGTATACGACTTCCCCTCAAATCCAAAATCAAATATCTAAACAGTGTGTGTAATCCAATTATCTCTATACCAAGCTTCATGTGTGTGTGTTATTCGTGAACCAAAAACATACCATGAGAAATTAATACCAGATAGTGACATCTTCGCATACTCCCACGTGCACAATATATAATCAATCAATCAATGGTGGAACAAATGCAAATCACGACAAAACAGCCCCACACATTAGATCAATTGTAATACAAGCTTAACTGGCCCATGTGCTTCCTCGTGATCCAACCAATGAGCAATAATCATGTCCTGTTAAAGACATGAATAAAATTATCAATGCATATATGTCTTCAAAATTCCAAATAATACCTCCCATGCGTTTAATAAATCATACGTCCTCATGCATATTCACAACTATTATCCAATCAGTATTATCCACAAAACCATGCACGCTTAAAACAGCCTGATCCCATGTGACTTACACTATTAAAACAAAACGTATTTGGGACCAGTAGTATCATCATCGCATGTGACCAATCAGAATGAGGGAAGTATGTCCCATGTAAACACAAGCCTTCATATATCATCTCTATATTTGGGACCACAAAGCTGCTCATAAACCCAAACGTAGAAACCATGTATAAAAACACATTAACCTCTCATACCATCCATAAAAGCATGATACATGAGCAAGATTTGAAAAACGCAAAGAAGATTTGAACAAGATTTCAAGGATAAGCGATGACTTTGAACTTGGGCAAAGTAGTACTTTGTGAAAGGGTAGCAGTACCTTCGACACGCAGCAGTACTTTCAAGGACATGACTAGTAACCAGGTCGCCATTCAACAAAGCAAACCCTAATAAACAATTACCACAACTTTTTACTTCATTGTGTAGAATCTGGAGTCCACAATCACGACATGATAAACTCACAATAGCCTCAACAAACCCTAAATTGAGAAGTACCAGTTTCTTCAATAATAATTCGAAGAAAATACTTAGGGTTTGATATCGCAGCAGCAGCAGTAACAAGTTGAAACAAAACCAAGCTCTTAAACTCAGTTAGCATATAGAACTATAAAGCACCAATAACATAAAGCTATGATACCATGATAACATGATTGGGGTATGAAGTATAAAGCCTAATAATCACCAAATATCAACTTCTATAACGAATTAATGCAATAGAAAACATAATCAATGAAGTTGATAAAGGAAAACCCTAAAATTCGACATTCAATATACCTCTCTCTGCAGCCATAATCGACACCAAATAACTCTCGACTCAGACCTCCAATTAAAGATCCCTCAAGTCAAAACCTTCCTTGATATACCAAGAATCTCCAGTCCAAATTTTGTCACGATCCTACGGTTAACGAAAACGTTATGATCATTTCAAAACAGTGCTGTAGTAACCTTACGGAACTTTTTCAGTTTCTGCAGCAGACTTCGACAGCTTATAACTTTTGATTGAGAGCTCTAATTGACAATCCCTCCAAAGAAACGTTAGACGGATATACGGAGATGCACCGTAAAAATTGTAGCTCGATCCAACGATTCAAGAGAAAGTTATCATTGCCGCTTGAAAATCACCAGAAAGATACGAAAATTTGTAACAACTTCAAATTTTGCATCTTTTCTTCGAAAAACCTTGTAGATCCCTATATCAAGAGCTCCCCGCTCTGATAACAATTGATAAGATCGTTTATAAGCTCATCTAGGGATCAATAACAAAGACTAATAACATGCACAACGGAATAAAGTAATCAATTCTTTGTTATTGAACAAGGTTTTCATCATCATCTCTAACTAAACAATAACTACTAATCTGCTAATCGACTAACTAACTAACTATCCCTAGGCGTTTATACACTACGCCTAGGTTACACACACACTTTTACTAATGGTGTTCACATCTTGACACACTAAAATCTAATTCCACCTTTATATATACTAGAGAGTCTAGGGTTACAATTGACTACTAGGGACTAAATAATAAAGTCTTCTTTAACAAGTAAGTCCCTTGTCTTTCTTTGTCTTCATAAGTCCTTCATCTTTCATATTTTGTCATAATCAACTAAAATATAATTCCTAACAATCTTCCCCTAGTTGATAATGACAAAACCAAATAAGCACTAACTTCCCCTAAAGTTAATATGTCATGAAAGATAAGAACTTCCCCTTAAACATGCAATCACCAAGAATCTTCAGATTGCAAACCGTCTTTGTCGCCTTTCTTCCCATTTTTGTCATAATCCAATAGGAGAAGCTAAGTAGAAGCAACTTTGATTCCAACCACCACAAACCAATATCATATGACTAATCCATCCTTCTAATGCCTCAAGATACCCGCCATGAAGATCACCAAAAAGCTTGCTAAAAATGAAATTAAGGCAAAAGAAATCTGAACCAGGAGTATAAATACCAACAAGTAGTAGTAAAAATCTTCCCCTCGAATGATGCATGTAAATAACCATAAGTAAGAATGGAAATATAGAAAGCCTTGCAGCAATAAACAACAAATTAGAAAGTCTCGGAAGAGACACGAAGAAGCTCAAGGAAAATGTGCATTCCATAAAAGTGGAACGAAGTGGACATAATGGAGCTCCCCCTACTAAGGAATGTTCCTCCAACGAGGAAGTTAAAAGGATCGAAGAAGTAAAATATGAAAGTGGGAGCCCTTTCAACGGATACAATGGTAACATGCCCAAATACCGAGAAAAGTCCCCAGGGTTCTACACAAGAGTCAACAATCCTCCTAGACCAAGCCTTGAAGAAATAATGCATAGGCACATCGAGGAATCTACAAAAAAGGGAGATAGACTCAAGGAATGGATGGTCAAGGTAAAAGAAGACACCAACATGAACTTGCGAAACCAAGATGCTCGCAATTAAAACCTTGAAACACAAATTGGGCAATTAGCTAAAACCTTGAGACCAAGAATGCCAAAGCCATTGCTCGCAAAGCCATATTTAAGAAGATAAGCCAAAGAAGGAGCGGTCACCTCCTCTATCACCAATGATCCGTCCGGGATTAACTACCTAAAAGAAGATGATAAATAGGAAGACGACGAGGACCTGCCAAGCCAACTTCCTGAGAAGCAACAATACCATGAAAGTTTTCTTCTTCCATGCACTATCGGTAATCTTAAAATTCCCGCATTAGCTGATTTGGGGGCTGGGGTAAACCTTATTTCTACCACTTTCTTTGATAAAATAAAACTTACCAATTTAAAAGAAACAACAATGATGATAGAAATGGCTGATTCCTCTAAGGCTGTACCAAGGAGAGTAGTAAATAATGTGCTCCTTAAAGTTGGAAAATTCCTTTTTCCCACTGATTTTGTGGTTATTGACATGGGAAAACGGGAGAATTACAACTTAATTGTTGGAAGACCTTTTCTGGCCACTTGTCGGGCTCAAATTAAGGTTTTTGAAAAACAAATTTCTCTGAGAACTGAAAATGAATGAATAACTTTCAGCATGAAAGAGCATTTAAACCCAAAATTAGAAGTTTCAATTAAAGTTGATGTTGTTAATGTTCAATCACTCGATCCACCTTTATGTTATGATCCTAGTACTAATAATAGTGGAGAAAATGTTGATAGTTGCAAGCGTAAATAGGAAAAGACCGTCTGTGTCGAGGTATTAAGGAAGCTCGATTCTAACAAACATTACTTGCAACCCGATATTAACCAAGGATAACGAATCAATGACAGCATGGCCCTCGTGTAACCCTTTTCGAGTATTTTGTGAGGGAAAGGTGGATGAATGGATATGCCCCCACGAGGCTGAAAGACATGATATTAAATTTGGGAAATTAGCATTTGAAGATTGGTACAAGATAAGATTTGGAGACTCAGAAATCAATATGGGGTTGGTAAAACAACAAAAATGCAATTACGATAACTATCACCCATCGATGCAATAACCAATGATGAAAGATCAAACATGAGTACAAAGAAGTAGTCCTATAAATGAAGGTGACGACCGGGAAAGTCATGTATATCATTTAATGAGTGGCTCTCACAAAATTTGGAACATGTAGCATCGGTAACACTCGCAAGAAAATAGGTTTTATCAAATGGATGAATGATTGCCGCTAACTAGTAGAGGAAGTTGGCCAAGTCCAAAGGCCACCATAAAGCCCCGAGGCTCGAGTCTAACTTAAAGACTCATAAATAAAGAAAAGTGCTCTTTTAGAAGACAACCCGAATTATCCCTTTCTTTTATTTTATTTCCATTTCTATTAGGTTTTGTGTTTTTAACCATTTTGTAGAAACGAAGAGAATTGCTGTCATGAAGATGTCGATTCGACTATAGTTACTGCGTAACTCATTATCATGGTTCTGCCGTAACAAACCCATTACAATGATTTGGATGCATTACTAATTATGGCGTAATTACATCTCGATTGGTTCTGTTGTAGCTACACTCTTGCAACAGATACAGGTTTTGCCTGAGTTACTAGAACTCCTTATAAGAATTACGACGTAACTATCCTCCTTTACTTCTTTTATTTTAAACACAATAACCTTGTATTAGCATTTTAAATGAACTTTGTGGGTGTGTTCCCTGTAAACCCTCACGAGACTTCACTCGTCCACTTGGGACACCAAGTGGTTTAAAAGGCTTGTTGCATGTGCTAAGTGCAACCGTGATTCCTACGAAAGTGAGTTAGGTTTGTTTTTCGTTTTTCTTTTTTTTTCTTTTTAGAATTATGCTTGTCGGTAGTGTGATTTCGTGGATTGAAGGTTGCTCATGGATGCTTACACAAAGGCACGACTCTTTTCGTGGGCCTTCTTTCTTTTGGAGCAAATTTCGGGAAGTTCTCGCCTAATTTTACTTTTCTTCACCTTTATTTTAACTCTAAGTACAAAGGGACTTTGTACAATTCAAGTGGGGACGGGAGTAGAATTGTCTCTTGAACTTTATTTTGTCCTCGTTTTTCTAGTTTATTTTGAAAATTATGCCATTTTAAAATTTTGACATGTTTTCTTAACTCGACTAGATTAGACCTTAGCAGAGCACATATAACCCTTGATATTATATGGTGAGATTAGCCTTATCCGCTTCCAATATTTTACCCTAAATCCACCATATTATGAGTGTCTTGGTAGCTTGTAAACTTTAGAACTTGGCCTTTGCATCTTTTCGAAACCATAAACGAGGTATGTTGAGTTAGCTCGATGTATTTGGACTTTTCAGTTTAAGAAGGCAGTATTATAGGATTATCACCCAAATAGCCTACCATTGCGTGTCTATCGATTAGTCACCTCGACTTCTCGAACCCCATGTGAAACCCTTTTGTTGCACTCACCTTTAGTGCAAGATACCCCTAGATACACCCATCTGAGCCATTCCTTTCATTTTGTTAACCCAATATATTGTTTTGATACACCTATACACCTTAGCCTTCCCTGTAGTCTTTATTTGTGATTGGGAAGTCATCATTTGCCTAAGTTCAAGGTTCAAGTGGAAAGCTTCGGGAATCACGCTTTCGTTGACGACATATTTTTAAAGATCATTGAAGACCCCCCGAATTCCCGTTATTCATCTCAAGTGGGGGGATGTTATGTTTAGTTGTTATGTTTATGATTAAAAAAAAGAATTTGATTTGGAATATATATATATATATATATATATATAAATATATATATATATATATATATATATATATATATATATATATATCCTAGCTATCTTTCAAACATAATAAAGTGTTCCATAAAGGGCTCTAAGACTTCCATCGAAATTTCACAATTGTAAAAGTAATAGTAACTATAGAAACATGAGTCGGGTACCTTCTTAGTGAAATTTTCTTGTTACATAAGCAACATCCTATCACCGTTTACGTCTCTGAATCCTCTAATTATATCGAGTAAAAAAAAATAATAAAAACTAAAATAACGCAAAGACCCATCAAGTTCTGTGTTCTTGTAATCTCATAATTTTGTATTTGCCTTTTTAATACAACCAAATATCACACTCACGATGACCAAACATTGATACATAACTAATAACATTTATATTATCTTAAAACTATTGATACATGAAAAATCAGAAGATGGCGACAAAAGTAGTGTCGGTTGTGACTATTCGTCGGACATGAAAATAAGTAACCGACGAAGAAGAAAGTGGCTAAAACCGATACACATAATAATCGGTGCATAAACTGATTCCATCTTCTTTAAAAGATCAAATGGTGTTACAACCAAATTCGAATTTCATCACATTCGATCTCGACTTTATACTTCCGGTGACGAGCGGAACACAACCCGACAATCGAAGCACGCCATGCAAAAGGAACACGTTTATAGATTTATTATTGAAAATAAAAGGAACCCATGAACACATTTATATACTTATTCTTCTACCTCTTTGGAGCTCGTGTCTTTTAGCTTTTAAATTGTTTAGTAATCTAATATTATCCTCGTCGGTCTCAGTAATAGATAAACGCCCCGACTCTTTTGCACCGCAAGAACAATTTAGTATTGTAAAACATTTGAAGAAATCAAGACTTAACTCTAAACTTTTATATGACAAATAATACTTTTTATCGAGTTCAAGTGTAGCAATCTTTTGGTTAGTTCAATATATTTGAGATTCTTCTTTACATATGGATCCACATCATCACAGCATTGTAAAAGATGATAACAAAGACTTCCAATTCGTAACCAAGCACCGCCGAGATCAAACAAACAATCTATAACACACAAAAATATAGAATTTTAATTTGGTCAGATACTCATGTTAAAGCGATTAAAATCAAGCATAATATAGCTTATCACCAAATCATCAAGCTAAATAAACTAACTAAACCTATAACAACATACATAAACCATTGCACATAATTAACTTTTAACCCATTTGCCTATTGTCAGGGAAAAAATATATTAGGGTTTTTGATAAAAAAAAAGTATATTATGAATGAATTTTTTTCCGTATATATTTAGGTTAAAGATTTGAAACTAAGATTAAGGAAAGGATATGTGATATATAATTTTAGGAGATAAATACATTCTTTTTAATACTTATCTCATATTAATAATTGGTTGTATTTATATATTATAGAATGCAACATATAATCAAAATAACTTGTAGCCTAAGTGGTAAACACACAGTTATTAATGCTACTCTTAAAACAACCCAAGTTCAAATCTCACCAATGACATTTTTATAAAAACAATTTTGCAAAAAATATTAAAAATTTATATAAACTATACATTAAAACCGAATTTTACAAAAAAATATTAAAAATTTATATAAATTATACATTAAAACCGAAAATTATATGTGGATTAATAAATTGCTTAGTTGGACCAATGCTTATGTGGCATTGAAGTGGCATTGAGGTGGCATTGAGGTGTCATTGAGGTGGCATTGAGGTGGCATTAATGCCAAATGCCTCCTGTTATATATAATATAGATATATATATATATATATATATATATATATATATATATAGAGTTAGGATCAAATAAAGTAAAACTAAATAAGAATGATAAGAAGAAACTACAACCACTCATTTCGATGCATCTACAAAATAGATGCATCTCCTTAAAATTCTCCTCATATTTGAAATGTGGGTTAGAAATCCTTCTTATTCTTCTCATTTTAGTTTTTCTTCTTACCGATCCCTTCCTATATATATATATATATATATATATATATATATATATATATATTAATAGTCAAAACCCGTCCGATGGACGGTATGACTTGTGATTTTATTTTAGGATTTAGTAGAACAAATATATACTAAAAAAGTTAAATGAAAATAAATATTTTTGTGGTTTCTGACCTTCCCAAGACATCTCCAATAACGAAATCTCCAACTAATGCCCGATACACATTTGTATTCTCTATAAAGACCTGATTAAGTACAAAGAAATAAAAATGTAAAACCTAGAGCCAAGCCACAGTGAAACACAAATGAAGGTTGAGATTTGTAAATATAACTCATTCCAGCAGTTCTTAACAATCTAGAACAAAACATTCCTAGTATAAAATTATAGATAATACTTGAAAAATAAATGAAAGGTTCTAATGTTTCAAAATGTACTGAACACAAACACCACAGGCATTTAGCTTAGTATCCACCTTTAATATCGTTGACCACATCATAGGGAATGGGAGTAACGGTCTCTAGAGTTGTACCTTCGACCATAAATCCTCGTTTGTGTCCCAAAGGTTGTCTCAATTGGTACTGATGATCTCACCCTTAGCCTTGGGTTGCCTTTAGTTGGCCGTTCTTATTAACTCTGCTTGAACTCCTCGGTGCACCTTGATGGCATGACATGCTCGATGCGCACATGAATCCTCTTCTTGATAATTCTGTCGCCCACCTGCATAAACATTTTATTCTACATATCAACTTGTTATAGCTAGAAACGAATGATAATAATACAGTTAGACAAGCATACAATGCAACATGAAATCTTGGTCAGATAAAGTAAATGTCGAACACAGTATTGCATAGCCAAAAGATATTGCATAACCAAAAGAATACTACCTAGCTACTTAAAACTTAACACCAAAAACTTTATAAGATCACTCCTACTTATAGTAATGAAAGTAATTCACAAACATGAAAATAGACAACTAATGCCAGATACAGATTTGTTTTCTCTATAAAGACCTGATCAAGTACAAAGAAATAAAAATGTAAACTTTAGACAACTTTGTTCATAAAACAAAGCTATGCTTCTAAATATGAGATAGGTAGAAGTGTGACTATCAGTAAATATCTTTAGGTGTTTGGGTCGATCGTATGTTCAACTTACTGTATTATTTTTATGAAGAGTATCACTTTATAGTACTGATCCAAACACCCCTTTAACTAATTACATGCATGAAAACATACCAAAATCTATAGTTTATATGTCGCAAGTGAATATGACGGTGAAAGATAACTCATTTTAACTGTTAAAAAAAACAGTCTTTTAACATGATAGCTTCAATTTTAAACAAATGTACCGAATATAAAATCATATGTCATTGAAAGTTTTGAAGGAAGTAAAGCATGTAACTTAAGCAGTTACATTTCAGCGGTCTAACCTATTAGTTTGAAGGTAAAATCGTTACCTTTGCCATTTTACCCCACATTTGTTTTTCGAAAACAGAGCTTCCCTCAGACAAAACAAAAACTCGATAGTACCATCTAATGTACATTCTGAGTTTCGCAAGCTGCAACAGCAAAAGTAATACGATTATTTCCTTTGGTCGTCCTGCAAATCATCATCACCAATAGAATTAGATGTGTTAGTTATAATTACTAAAACAATATCATCAAAACATATCATTCTTCACAATAGCTGATGTGTTAGTTATAATTACTAAAACAATATCATCAAAAGAATACCTCAGATAGTAAATTTACAATATTATTAACTCATATAAATGCAATTCCAAACACCCATTCGTAACATTACTACCTTGGAAGTCTTGGCTGCTTTTGTTTCAGTCTCTTGGATTCTATTTTCAGTTTTTCCATCTCAATTTCTTCACATGCAACCGCTGCAATAGCAGATGCTTCACCTTTGCCAGTCTAAACCTAATTCATGAAAGAGTTGTTAGTGAAACAACCTGATGAAAGTTGTCAATGGCTATGGTCCATCAAATAACTGAAGTGGGTCTATCTGTCTTTTGCCATGGAAATAAATGCTTTAATTTCTTTTATTTGGCTTGCCTACAGGTCTAAAATTCTTTTAAGCCTTATGGTTAGACTGGATTTGCAACTCTTTAACAGCTTGTAAAAGCTGCATGTGACCCCCTATCTTTACACATACACATAGACACGCACACACATTTCATACAACTTAACTGATCAATGTGGTTATACGTAGTAGGAAAAGAGGCCAAACAAAACGATCCTTGCAACCTGAAAGCAAATCATAAGCTTTCTTCTGAAAATTCTAACTTGCATTTGTCATAGTGTTCTAGTTTGAACACTTTGAATTTAAGTAATAATTCGATGTGTGGTACTACCGTACTATCCCCGATCTGTTTCTGAGTTTAAGTCTTTGAAGATTATAGATTTAACTAAGAACCATGTTGAGGGAAAAATCCCAGATGGGATTGGTTCATTAGTAAATCTTGAAGAACTTAACCTTGTTAATAATTTGTTATCAGGTAGTTTTAATATGGATTTTTTTTTGGACAAAAAAGTGTTTCTGGTCAACTAAACTCAGTGAACAAATAGTCATTTTCCCGAACTCATTTTGACCCATTCTTTGAATTTATGAATTACCTCGGGGTTGCCTACATCCGCATTTGGTTTCCTACGACTCTTTGGCTCAGGGAACGAATCTACACGCTGTAAGTTAGGTGGGGAATGAGATGATAGTTTGCCACCTGGACTTCCTGATACTTTCTATTGCATGCCATCCTGATTCCTTCTTTCTTTGGCAGAGCCGCTTTTAGATTCACAATTTGAGACAAGAAACATACATTTCTAATTTTACACAAATTCATAAGAAAATAAAGATCTACTGTCCTATATGGAGTATGCTAGTGTTACGGAAAATATAGAGGTACGTTAGAAAACCTGTTCCTTGAGGTCTTTCACATCTAAACTATCTTTATGTACTTTGGCAGCACCAAGTTCTACAGTCGCTACTCGTTTATCAAACTTAAGTGTACTTAGGGTTTCTCCAACAACATTCAGTTCTAGGCTTATGTGAATGAGCATAAGCGTCTTTACCTGCCCTCCTAATACATCCACAAGACAGCAAAAAAGAAACTTAAAACTTGGAAGCAAAAGGGAATACTTTCACATAAACGTTGAAGCTTTATAAATATTGTGTTGTCTTACCAAGTGAATCTTGAAGTAATTGAGTAAATTTCCTATTTCTGTAAGGCACGTGTGAATATTGTGTAAATATTTTAGTGCTTTTTATGATGCCGTTACAATAGCCAATGTAAATATAGTTACCCTAAGCTAATACGTAAAGCTTGAAGCCCGAGCCAAACAAAAATAGCAAATGAAACAGAAATATAAATTTATGAAGCAAATCACCTGGAATTGTTATATCTAACAGTTTTAGCGTTGCCAAATGCTTTAAGAACCGGATTTGACTGCACTCGCAATGACGACGTAAGCTTAATCATGATGATACAATGACATATGTGTGCATGCATACATGTCAGGTTTTATAAACTACAGAATAAATATTAGTCTTAATATAGTACGTCATATATCATACTTCGAGAACTTGTTCAACTGTGCGACCTTCAATAGCTACTTTCATGCCACCAAAAAAATGAGAAAGTTTTTGCTAAATCATTAGTTGTTTTCAAAGACGTTACTTTTAAGTGTAAATAAATAGCTTAAACTTGTGTTAGCTGGAGAAGATACCAAAAGAGCTCAAGGATCCAAATAAAATCAAATTGATTGATTGTTTCCCTCATAAAGGGAACTTACATCTTGTTTTCGAGTTCATGGAAACTGATCTTTTAGCGGGTTTAGTTGGATATCCGAAATTGTGTACTCATGAAAATAGCTTAGGACAAAAGGTTTTTGGGTCTAGTTTATCTCGGGGTCAAACCGGGTCAAATTTGAGCTTCTACGCAAACGTATTCTAGTGTTTAAAGTGTGTGCCCCCAATAGGCTCACACACCCTTAGCCGTATCGGCTATTCCAACTACCATATTCCAACAATCCTTTCATTGGAGATATCATTTTAAAGATTCATGGCAGCTTATGAGTCGATCTCGAACTTACCTCAGCCTTTTCAATTCATTAGCTAAGATGAGCACAGGGATAGTCGATTTCACCATTTTACATAATCAACAACTGTGTCATATGTTTCCATATTCAATGTGCTTTCTGTAAAACATCCGTAGAGAAAATTATATGGTGGCTAGAATATAGACATAATCATACAAAAAGTCTAAAGGAAACACATTTTAATTTGTGTATAGGCGCCGAAAAACTATACTAAGTTTGAACATTCTAATTTTTTCTTCAAGATGATTAATGAGGTTATACATATTAAAATTACACTTGGAAACATTCGACCCATTTCCCTTTAAGGTGAACTTTTTACAATTCACCGTTACATATTAAAGAAGCTAATCAGCATTGACCCATTTTGGGATGCTTGTGATGAATTAATGCATCTTTTATAATTTAATGAGAGTATAAATTAATGATGATAGAGATAACCTACCGGAGTTCATGCCACGAATGTAATAGTTCGTTCGGACGTAAAAGGATGCAAACGTTTAAGACAGTTGACTTTCTCACTATCGGTCTTGAAGTACCTTCTTCAAGGCTCGAGATAAAGAGTGAGGTCACCAAATGTACAAGTACAGCAGGATTTGAATCACCAAGAACAACATTTAGTTCCCGGTCTATCCATGGTTCTATTATTTGGAGTAACCTTTCCTTGTTATGGTTTCTTCCCATAGAATCCTAAAAGTATTAAAAGAATTATAAACATTTATAGTACATTTTTAAATTTTAACATCAATAAGTGTAATAGAAGTATATCCAGATTGATGGATTGTCTACTTCATAAAAGCCCATGATCTAAATATATATAATCTACAATCTATTTGTAAGAAAATTTAATTATCGCTGAATTTTTATTAAGTGAAAATGATGAATATTGTGTAAGTTTTATACACGCTCTGAGGCCTTACGCTAGGGCAATGTACGACCACATGTTACGCTCATATATCTTGCAAGTATATATTCATAAGTTCACATCATCAAACAAATTTCAAAGAAACTAAATCAATCAATGTTGTACATATTTACATGCTATACCGTGGGCGAAGTTAGCATGCATTATGAGACGAAAGTTACGTTATTGAATTAGATACAACTAATATGGAGGTGGAAATTTCAACCCAATATATATAGACACATGCCAATTCAGGTTCTACTTTGATCAAATAATATGTTTTTCTTATTATACGGTGGGGATGGGAAGGAGGTGTTTTTAGGTTGATAGAAAATTCAAAACTCCCTCACAGTTAAAAGTTGAAAACTACATATTTATTGCATCAAATTGAAGCAAATAAGCAATTTTAACTGACAATCATAAGCACCCTTTAAAGTATTACGTGAGACTCACCTCAAATAATCACACTGAACTTTAGACTTACAAAGAAGCTGACTTTCGAGATATTCGAGCTCGTTGGTACTCAATAAGTCAATATCCTCACCATGATTTCATAGTTGCTCAAGTCAAGTCCTTAACCGACTCCCACCAATTCTTATCCTTTGACCCCCTGCCATTTCTCTCACCCTCCTGGTTTTTTTTGCTTTGAACTAAACGGAAGTGACACCCTGTTATGCTTCTGCTCGTGCGGATCAAATTTAGGCGAGTCCGGTTGCAATTGCTGAAGGGGTATGCAAACGCTTATGCTGCTGCAAGGAGTGCTTCATTATGCAATTGTTTGTTGATTTTCTTCTTTGCAACCCTTTCAAAATACAACCCACTTGACCAATCCTTTCTTACCTAAAGATGTACTCATAGATAAAGTTTATATTAATCTATAAGGTTTCAAAGTGAAGCAGAGGCAGTGAGAGTTGAAGGCCAGGCAAAGCATTGTGAACATCAGTTATGTTACTCTTTGTGTTATAAGTTATATTATACATGCTTTCTCAACATTGGGTTTTAATCAACTTAATCATTCGGGCAACGGTTGAAGTGAAAAGCTTCCATCGTATCTTTTCAATCTTTTTACCGGTCATACTCTCGGGTGCGTTAAAACCTTCGACCTGTATGTGTGATCGATTCCAGTTTCTTTCATGTCTTTGTTTCCTAATTACTATATTTATATAATAAGAGTGCTCTATATATATAACGTTCTGTTTGTGTGATCGAGTATTATGCCTTTTAATTTATTTGCCTACTTATTTAAAACTTTTATATTATATACTATGAGTACTTCCTGCAAATAACATTTTATCCATATTTGATCGGGCTTAATTATCATAAAAGGAGAAAAAGAAAGAACCATCCAATCCTTAAGCCTTCGCTCAAGGTATTCAAGCTGATCCTCCTTTAGGTAAAAAGAGTCATCTTAGTATATATGCCAAGGGTATGGGTGGAGTGTCCTACATGACCTTGAACATTATTGCAGGCTGCACAACAAAATATTAAATGGTGATGATGAATTGTACGTAAAAAATGAAAACTTTAATAATTGAAAACGATACCATTAATTGTTTCCTATCGCTTCAGACTCACCCCATAGGGGTTTACCATCATCTCAATAATTGTACAACCCAAACTCCAAATGTAAAAAGCAAGTGCAAAATCAGGATTAGAATCCTTTTTGGATTAGAATCCTTGGTGGAGTTCGATAATACAACACATGCCTCTTCAATATTTTTAAAAACCTAGTCATATCAACAATCTCAAACACCCCCAGATTAACTTATGAATCTTGATCTATAATATTCAGAAAATATTAACAAAACTGGATGTTACCTGTTATAGAAGCAATCTCTCTGATTCACACATAAAGAGAATCCAAGAAAGGCAGTGTAAAACTTGCAACAACAACAACCACTTGTAACCTGCTAAATCAATATAAAGCATACTCATTACCAAAAAGGAGAATTAAATTAAGCACTTTGAGAACATACCTCTTAGAAGATGACCTTCAAAGACTAACTAAATAGTCAATCGCATATATCATGATTTAGAAGGATCGTATCTGTCCTCAAATACCAAATTAACCAAATCGACATACATGTACCTTGAGGGGGTTCACGTGATGATAAATGTTTACATGCAAAACCCTGATCTGTTAAATGATTTTTTTTAAATATACCTTTGAAGGCGCCATGATGAATATTCAAAGAAGTTCGTGAATCAAAGAAAACTCTAAAAAGATTAGGGTTGATAGCTGCTTGAGGGGGTACACGCTCCTCTTGTGTAGGTGAAGTTATTTGAAGAATGATAAGTTAGTTAGGAATATTAATATTGTTTTGAAATATCTATCATAAAATCTTTAATGGTCCAGTGGTTGAAGGCTTGCTCTTGGATGTAAAGACCATAGTTCGAATCCGGTAAGTGACATAACTTTTTTAACAAATTCCGAGAAATTGTGCATTGTATGGTATGATGACATGGAAATATGACATGGCATTATGGGATGCCAAGTGGCATTATGACGTGGCATGCCTCCTCTTATATATAATGTATAGATTATATTATATTATTCAGTTTATTGTAAAGTGCGATGTTATAAGCAATATGTTACGAGCTTTATATAGATTTAGTATCGAGGAGGCCACCTCGGTCACATGAGAAGATTAGAGTTGGTAATTGCGCCAACAGTTGAAAAAAAGGTAGTGTGCCCATCACGACGTCCTCTAATGACACATCTACCTAGTATTTCATGATCCGGTTTCTTAACTTCAAAGCTTGAACTTTGGGCGGACGGTAAGTGGTGATGACTTGGTTATAGATTTAGACTATCTGCTTGATTTTTATTTTACACCATTTATATATCCCATGTCTTATCCTACCATTTAGTCATGAAGCATGTCTAGGTGATGCAGCAAGCAATCTTTGGTGTTTGGCCATGGATTTGGTCATGTATCATTGATTTTGTCCACTTCGCCATGACATGTTAGTAATGACGAGTCACCCTTAACCTTTGTCGTGTCTACCCATATTGCCTTTGAAAATTGTTTAGCCCTTAACTCTAGTTGTGGAGATTTGTGTAACTGCCAAGCTTATGATAGAATACATGCTATGGTATGCAGATTGAGTGATCACCCGAAATTGACACTTAGAATAGTAGAGATTTGAGTGTTTCGTTCCCATTTCGTAAGGTGTTCGGCTTTGTTTTATTATAGCATAAGGATTTGTAAACTTATATTTTCCGGGTTATGGGAGATATCTTTTAGGAATCTATCTAATAAGGTCTACTTGAGGGCAAGTAGAGTTCAGTGGGGATATTTGATAACATCAAATTATCCTGAATATTAAGTGTCAATTTCCCTCGATAATGCTTGTAATTTATATCATTTATTTGGATTTACGCTTGTTTTCCATTATATTCCACTTTCAGGTAAATTACGAGTATTTGTAGAATATTAGTTTTCACATACACATCAAACCATAACACAAAGTGGCGTATGAATGGAGTTCTAGAGAGAGAAAGTTAGAGGTTTAGGGAACTTAGTGAGAGAAAGTGAAAGATATTATTATGAGCTCCAACTCTCTACCTTGGGAGGTAGAGAGTATTTATAGTCTTACATAAAACGCCACACAACGGGTCATGGATCGGGCATACAGGTGGGTAAAGACCCGTCAGTCCTCCACGGTGTTACTTAACTAAATCTTGCTTAACTTAAAATAACTACGACTCGAGCTTTCTAACGATTACATATACTTGAGGTGACCGATTCTTTAATACACGAATTTCTAATTCCTAACAATCTCCCAAGGAGGTCACCTCAATCATGTACTAAAATTACATAGAATACAAGCAGATATTACAAAAATTGTTCTTGCATTCTTGATGTAGTACTTTGCTCAAGCTCGTAGTCATTGAATCTTCTCGTTGCATGTTTGGTTAATCTAAGTGGAGGTCTTTTATCGATCCACGTGATAATAAATTAGAGCCGACTTTTGAGATCATCACCATCGGAATCTCCGAGGGCGTCCTTTGTGGTGTTGGTATTATGTGATGTTGTGACTATAGGACCGACATGCTCACATTC